>PVJC01005382.1:0-59347 GCA_004026665.1 Murina feae
CCTACAATACAGCTCAGCCCCGCATCCACAGAAAGACCAGCCCTCGCCCCGGCCTGGCTCCTGTGGCAAGGCCCTGAGGCTGAGATGGGCCAGCAGAGCCCCCGAGGCCCCACCTGGCCCACTGTGCGGACGGTGGACCTGTTCCCGAACCTCCCCAAGGGGCGGGCGTGCTCACCTCTCAGTTCTGTCTCTGAGGAGCTGTTGGACAGGACCGTCCACCTTTTCCTTTGCTGGATGATTTCCTGGACTTTGCAGACATAAAGCCCTTGGTCCGCTGGCCGCAGGGTCAGGACAGAGAGCGTGTAGTTGTGGAGCCTGCCCTGCCTCTGCTCCCGCAGGCGCAGCCGCTGCTGGTAGGAGCTGTTGTGGAACCTGCCGTAGTACTTCACTGCCCCGTGCTTGCTTCTCCTCACCATCAAGCCCACCTTGGAGTTGGGGCGCCCGAAAAACCAGCGCACGGCCAGCAAGCTGTTCCCCCACCTCTTCTGGGAGACATGGCAAAGGAGAGTGGCGTTCTCCCCCTCCAGGTAGTCAGCCACGGGCCCCGGGGACACGGTCACGTTGAGGGCCCCACAGACGTCTGCGGAGAAATAGGAAGGAGGACGGTGAGGAAGGCCCTGAGCCTCCACAGGGGGACACAGCGCCCTTCACTCCGGGGCGGGAGCTGCAGGAGTGAGGCTGCCCACCCTCCCTGCTCACTCGGCCTCAGGGGGCGGGGGGCTCCTTTTGGGGGGGCCCTCTGTGGTAGCCCATGTATTTTTCATTTTATTTAATTAGTTGCTGATGTGTAACATTTAGAATTTTTCACATACAATTTGGATTTTTAGAATCTCTTCAAAATCTCCAGCCGCCTCCCCAAGGCCTGCTTGGACCCGTTCGCTGCCCGCCCGGGTGGACGCCACTGCAGGCGGGGGACTGCCTCTCGGGGCACCGTCCCTGTTCCAGCGGCTCCCGGGTCACCCGGCCGCCAGCAGCACCCATGGGGCTAGACCCAGCTATAGCTGCCAGCCTTTCCGTTTCCGGCTGTGAGTCTCTTGGACTCAACTCAGTGCCGAAGTGCAGGAAAAAGACCGAACCAGGAACAGGGAGTGAGAGAAACTCCCAGTCCCCCCAAAACGCTCCAGACTCAGGCCCCGCCTGCTACGTGGTGCCTTGGGCTCCTTTTTAGACCCCCTAGAGCGGCCATTCCAGATTGTGCAGGGTGACCACAGGCTGCCTGGAGGCAGGACTACTTCAATTGTGCAGCATGACCACAGGCTGCCTGGAGGCAGGACTACTTCAATTGTGCAGGATGACCACAGGCTGCCTGGAGACAGGACTACTCCAATTGTGCAGGATGACCACAGGCTGCCTGGAGGCAGGACTACTCCAATTGTGCAGGATGACCACAGGCTGCCTGGAAGCAGGACTACTCCAATTGTGCAGGGTGACCACAGGCTGCCTGGAGGCAGGACTACTCCCGGATTGTGCAGGGTGACCACAGGCTGCCTGGAGGCAGGACCAGGAGACACAGGAGGCCCAGCACCTCCCACTGCCAGCAGGGCTGCTTCTCACGGGAGCCACTTCTCACCCCGCACAGCCCAGCGCACAGCTCGGGATGCCCATTCGCTGCCCACCCACAGCACGAGCAGGTGCACCAAGCCGCCCACACCACAGTGGCCCCAGATGCCACCTGGTCACTGCAGGTCAGAGGCAGCAGAAGCTCTGGCCCCTGGTCAGTGCTGCACGTGGGCAAGGAGGAAGGAGGACACGATCGGAGACCTGACTCTCACTGCCAGGGGCTGTGAGCTGGGGGGTGGGGGGGCGCGGGGAGGGAAGCGGGCACGGGAGAGGGAGGGGAGGGGGGCATAAAAACATTCTTCATGGTGAAAACCAGCCAATCAGTTAGTTCACCCTCTCGTATGGTTTCTACTATTGATTTTACAAAGTGGACACCCTGAGAGCCATGACTTGAAGGTCAGTGTTCTTTGATTTTCTCTCTCACCTCTTAGAAGCCAGCCACCCGGACACGTGGGGACCCTGAGCGTAATCACAGCACCGCCTGCCTTTGCACACATCGCGGGGGTCGCCATGCGGCCTGCCACACTATGGCAGTCTCTTTTGCCTTAAAAACAGATGGAAGTAAATTCAAAAGAAAAGGGTTGATGCTGGCTGGACGTTAAGTCGCTGTGGACGAGAATGAGGTCCCCTGTGTCTGAAGCAACAGGGACGCAGCCGGCCCAGGGAGCTGCGGGATGCAGAGCCACAGGCGCAGGAAGGCAGGCTCCTGGGACGATCTCTGACAATCACTGTCCACAGGACTCACCGCGCAGGACCAGGGAGGAACTGCCCACTGTCTCCCCTGCAGCTCACTCACCCGGCCTGCACTTGGCCGTACGCCCAATTAAACTGGTGCAGGCGCGTTTCCCCTGGCTGCAGAGGCCCTGTCTAAAGGGCCGTATGGTGGGAGTTCCCCATGAGCACAACACAGCCAGACCACTTGGCTGACCCGCTCCATGGGGGCCAGGCAGAGAGCCGGGGGTATGACCCACTCCTCGGGGATGGGGTCTCCCAGGCACAGAACAGGAGGGCTGACCCACTCCATGGGGACAGGGTCTCCCAGGCAGAGAGCAAGGGGGCTAACCACTCCATACGCACAGGGTCTCCAGGCACAGAGCAGGGGACTGACTTGCTCCTCGGGGATGGGTCTCCTGGGCACAGAACAGGAGGGCTGACCCACTCCATGGGGACAGGGTCTCCCAGGCAGAGAACAGCAGGGGTGCAGCAGCTGGCTTCCAGAACTGAGTGCAACTCCACCCGCCCGGGGGTTGGCTCCCCACTGGAGGCTGGGAGAGCGGGAAAGGCAGGAAATTGAAACAATATGGGTGGGATGAGAGTAAAATTGGGCCCCACGCCCCAGCCTCCTCCTATTAACACTGCATGGAGGAGGGGTTATTTATAGTGACCGACACCAGGGAAATGTGCCAAGTGCTCTCGTTCCCCACAGGAGGCAGATTCCATCCTGGAGGCAAACTAGTAACCCTTCCAGTCCTGCAGCTCAGGCCAGGGGCCCGCAGCTCCCATGAGAGGCAACAGATGAGCCCTTTTCCCAAGACAAGCCTCCCGTCCCCTTCCCCCAGTGCCTCGGCCTTCCTTCACACCCCTACTCACACGCACACACTCACACGCACAACCCGCCCACTGAAGTGCAAAGATCCCTCTTCTGAGCTGAATGGGTCCCCTCCAAATTCCCATCCTGAGCTCCAGCTCCCAGGACCTCGGGGTGTGCTTGTCTGTGGAGACAGGGCCTTTGAAGAGGGGACTGAAGGAAATGAGGCCATTAGGGTGGACTCTAACCCAGCACGACCAGTGTCCTCACAGGAAGAGGACGCCAGGACACAGACACACAGAGGGCAGATCAGCAGATCGTGTGAAGAGAAAGAGAGCACACCATACACAAGCCAGGAGACAAGCCTCTGAAGAAACCAGCTCTGCAGCACCTCGCCCTCGGCGTCCGGCCTCCAGGCCTGCAAATCCATTCTTGGGGGAGCCTTCAGGCCAGCGGGGAAGGCAGCTGGTCATTAGGAAAAAGACACAGGGCTATGGAGCAACAAACAGTATCACACGCTGCAGAGAAAATATGACGGCCTTCCCACAAATCAGGATAGGATCCTGATCTAGTTCACGGTCAGGGAGGGGACCCGGGGGAGGTGTTCATAGCTGAAGGATGAGTTGTACTTAATGACATAAAATTCAGGGCAGCAGCAGAAATGGCCTTCCCGGGAGAGGGTCGACCTGCGCAAAGGCCGAGGCCGGGGGTCAGGTGCAAGGGGAAACGGAGAGATCAGCCCTCACGAAGCCATCTCGGTCTGCAGATGGATTTCAGGAAGGGACTTCCCACGGCACTCGGGCCTCCAAGGCCAGCTCTTAAAGGAGGAATAGAACAGAGTGGACAGGAAAGGGACTGGCCCAAAACAAGAGGCAGGATATTGCAGCAGGCAACCTCATTCCTTCAGTAAGCACAGGCTCCGTTACTTGGGAGCCTGAGTACCCCATGTGAGCTGGGCATTGGGCTGCTCATGGACCCAAGCCTCCCCACTGGCTTGGGGGGCTGGGCGGAGAGTCAGAGGTTGGCATTCAACAAAACCAAGTTGGAAACCTGGTTCTATTAGGAGTTAAGGCCCTTCGACCCTCAGTTTCTTCATCTGAAAAATGGGAAGATAATTCCCATGGGAAGATAACTTTAAAATACCCATAACAGTTTCCGTGCCCTGAGGACTGAGCAGGTGGGGACATAAAAAGTGACACGCACACTGAGGAGGGAGGCTTCCTGGGATGTGCCCTGCAGTCACACAGAGCCCTGTGCTGGGAGGGGCCCCCATGTCGGTGAGTCTCTCCTGTCATTCCTTGGGAGTTTCAACAATTTTTCAGTAAAGGGCCCACATTTTCATTTTGCTCTGGATCCCACAAATTAGATACCTGGTTTTGACTGTAAGCAAGATACCTAATTGGTATGGATGAGACCGATGGGGCTAAGCCTCTTGTTCCCATTGATAATGTTTTCTAGTGGCTCAGAAAACAGCCTCAAAGGACATCGGTGTAGTCACACAGTACCCAACCTACGCAGCCAGCACAGCTCTCCTCGCCAGGGGAGGATGTCAGCATCCAGACCCAGGGAGTGCAGGACTTGTGATGGAAATAAGGTGCTGGGCTTGACTGGAAGGCAGAGGTGGGCACAGCCTGAGTCCTCTCCCCCGACCTGGCCAGGCATGTGCTGGTGGCTCTGTGCCCCACACTTCTTTTCTGTCCTGAGGAGCCGGCCCCACTCACTTCAGGGAGCCATGAGCCCTTATGTCTCTAAGGAATGCAAATGGTGTGTACCACTCAGCAGCCAAAGTCGCATTCCTACTGAACAGTCAGTCTGTGTTCATAACAAATAAATCTCTGCAGATGCAACTCTATCACTTAAAAGCCCATGGCACCAGGAGCCAGCACTCGTCAGCCCAGCACCAGACAGCTGGCATCCCGGACAAGCACACGGCATGGCCGGGATGAAGGCTAACATCTGCTGCGTGTAAACCCCATGCCCAGTACTGTTCTAAGCACTATAGATGCATTTTCCCAATTTATCCTCATGCTCCATTTACCCCAGTTCACAGACAAGAGGGCTGAGGCCCAGAGAGGCAGGCCACTTGCTGCAACTCACACGATGGCTTCAGAGCCAACTCTTAGCCACCCCCTGTACAGCATGGTGCCTACAAATACTCCCCTTGGTTAGTCCTCTGTAAAATGAGAGGTGGGGCCAGGTGACTGCTAAGGTCCTGCTCTCCCCCAAAATACAGAGAAGTTCAAGGATGAAGAGTACGTGTAATGTGGCTCCTCGGGGAGGTGACAGGAGTCCTGGGTGAGACACTGGAGAGCGGGCAGCACATGACAAGGCCACACAGCAGGCGCTGTCGCCTTACCTGAGGGACGGCCTCAGCACAGCCCGTGGACTCTAAAGAACCCTGAATCCAGCGAGGCCTCCGGGGGCATGAGATGTCCTCCACCTCAAAGGGCCTTCCTTTAAGGACCTCTCTCTGACAACACCCAAGCTTAGGAAGGTGGTCGTGGATCTCTGGGGACATAGAGCCCTGTGCCCTCTTGCCTCCTGCTGGCTGCTGGGTACTCCAGAGGCCACCTGAGCGGGCCTGCCCTAACCATCCAGTGAAGCCTGCAGCCTCTGTCAGCCAAGACAGTGACAACCCTGGAAGGAGCATTTCCTGCATGCAGGTTTTGGGTTCACCGGAAACCCCATTGCTCTGGTAGCCTGGGGACAAGGGTGAATTTCTTCCCACCACCATGACCCAAAAAGCTCCCAGATTCTGATGGGTGCTAGCTCAAAAGCCCACTCCCCACTTGGTAGCTGGGTCACTCTTGGAAAATATTTAACTCTGAGCATCAGCCTTCTTATTTACAAATATAGTGGCCCGATGCACAAATTCTTGCCCATTGAAAGGAAATTAATTAGAATAAATATTTTAATATTGCTATTCGCCCTTTCTTTATAGTAGGAGTGTCAACCAAATTCAAGATAATCACAGATGGAAACACATGTGTGCGATTGTTGCCAGCAAGAGCTTTATATGTATCGTGCATGCCCAAGTCAACTTAGCCGTTTGTATATATATATAGAATAAACTTGCTTAATTAGACCTGCTTTCTGATGTAGCTAAACTTTTTCTAGCCCAGTGAAGCACCCCAACTTCTTTTTCAGGTAGTTGTCAGCAACACAGCAGTAAATATCAATATGAAGCAGATTATTATTGTAGATCATGCAGGAAGAACAAAGGGTGAAATATTTAACTGCAGCAGTGTTTGACTATATTCTGCGCAGTGACAAAACCTGAAGTCATTTCAAGGTCCATCATTTCTTACTTCTTTTCAGTTGGGTCAAGTTTCTAAGCTTTCTAAATCTCCATTTTCCAGCTAATTAAAAGAAATTAGGATTCTACTGAGTCTCCTATCTATCTCCTCCAGGACTTCTGTGAGGATCAAATGAGATGAGGCACAGGAAAACACTTCACAGACATTTGGTTAAAGTGTAAAATGTTTGCACCTGGCTATAAAGTCATGTTCCTGGGCTGAAGAAACTCCAAGGAGGCTGGTCGCTAGGGAGGGGAAGCCGGACGTTGCTATGTGATGTCATTACCCAGGCTGGGCTGGGCTGAGGGCTGCATTTTGCGCCATGGGGTCTTGGCAGCATCGGCTGCGATTTGATGGGGTGTCACCCTGAGGTGATGGCAGGGCCTCTTTCCACTTGGGGGAAACCGGGTGTTGCTTTGTGAGCACCGTTTCTCTGTAAACGGCCAGTGTGCGTCATGGCAGCTGGTGGTCAGTGCATGTCCTAGCGACCGGCAGGACTGTCGGACACCTAGCGTATTATGTATAATTTTTATGTATTTTTATGTAATTTTTATGTAGCCTTTTATGTATAGAGATAATGGCAACTCAGCTTAGCCAGTATGAGCAGAGTCTAGAGCCAGGCTTCCTAGGAGCAGAGCCCAGCCTCACCACTCACAAGCCTTCTGGCTTAAGGCAAGCCAGTGCACAGGCACGAGCCTCAGTTCCCTTGCCTACAGGCTGGGGACAACAGCAATACCTCCCTCAGGGTCGCTGGCAAGTGAGACCAGGTAGTGTCTGCACCTAGGATGGAAGCCTGCTCCTGCCCGTGTTACTGAGAAGGGCTGAGACCGGGGACTGTGCGGCCACACTTGGCACCTGATAGGTCCCGGGAGACCTGACTGCCAGGAGGTACCGATGTCACCACCATTCCAGGCAGCAGGGCCCTTCCAGCCCCAGGCAGGCAGGCAGGGCCCTGCGGAACAGAGAGAAACTTCCTCAGCAACTTAGAAGTGAGGCAGAAACCGCACAGCGCACGCCAGCAGCCAGCAGCGGGGCAGAGGCTGCCCTGGGCGGGTGCTTGTCCATGGCCCCCTTCAGCCAGCGGTGGGCACCTTCCCCCGCCAGCCTGGTCATCGCAAACCCCCAGGGAGGTCCCCAGACCCAATGCCGGCCTGGGACACGCAGCCCCGCCGCCGGGGCGCTCGGAGGAGAGTTGAAGAAGTTCTGCCCAGTCTAACCGGACAGCAGTTGTGAGTCCTGACTTCTTGGGGAGAAAAAAAAAACAAACCAAGGAGGGCTCGCGCCTTGTGGCTGAAATCTCCCCATCCCGGGACCTGGTCCCTTCCGGCTGCTCCAAGCCTCCAGGCGGAGCTGGGGTCCCGCCTGAGGGGAGGGGTGGGGGCGCCCTCCAAGCCGCGCGGGGACCTCGCAGTCCTGGCAGCCGCAAGGGACCCGGAGGCCGGAGGCGCAGCGCCTCCTCCCAGGCCCGATCCCGGAGCCCCGCGCCCCAACGCGGGGTCCCCGAACCGCCCGCCCGCCTGCCTGCCCAGCACTTACCCGGGGCCGGAGCCCGCGCCAGCAAGGCGGCCGCCGCCAGCGCCAGCAGCCGCATCTCCCCGCCGCCGCCCGCGCTGTGACGCCGAGCCGCCTCCCCGCCCGCTTCACCGCCGGCCCGCCCCGCGCCCGCCCCCCAGCCCGCCCTGGCCCAGCCCTGCCCGCCCAGGGGCGGCCAGACAGCTGGGCGGCTTTGGGTGCCTGGGGCCCCCTGCGCAAGGAGCGCCCCCATGATCATTCGCTCATGACCAGTGAATGTCTCATTTTTGCCACCCCATTTCACAGATGAGAAAACTGAGGTTCAGAGAGCTGAACAGCATCACTTTATTGCTAAGGGAGGGCGTCTTAGAGCCTGCAGGGGGTGGGGTGGAGTGGGGTGGGTTGCGGTGGGGTGGGGTGGATGGAAGGGGGTGGGATGGGGTGGGAGAAAGTACGAAATGCAAAGGCTGTCCCTATGTGAGGCTAACCAGCTGCCCAGCAGACCGCGGCCATCACTCCAGGGACATCTGCATGCCAAGGAGTGTGGGGGAGAAGCCCTCTTCTGCTGTCCTGAACTGGATGTGGGGTGTCAGGGGTGGGGACTCTTGCAACATGAGAGGGTCCATATGGACAAGCTCAGAGGGTGGACACTATCAGAAATAATGGCCACTTAGGGTGCCTTCAGCCACAGCCTGGGCTCAGTACTTGGCACCATGCCACTGAATCCTGACACTGGGACAGCACTTTAATCTCCGTATGCCTCAGTTTCCCCCATCTGTGCCATGGGGAAAGGGACATGTTTCTCACAGCTGTTTAAGTTCCAGTGAGGGTCATGCATGTGAGCCATCCTTAGCATCATTGTCACAGGCAGGGAGGGGAAGGAGCTGACCCAAGTCACAAGCCAGGGAGTGGCGGCCACGCCGCTCAGCCAGGTCACTCAGCCAACGCCTGGGCTCTTTCCCATGGTTCTGAACTCAGGGGCTGAGCCCAGCCGAAGTGTTAGCCCAGGGTCTCAGGAGCAAGAACAGTGCCCACCAGGCTTGCTTCGTGTGAGTCTCCAGGGGAGGTCTTCTAGGGGTCCCAGAAATGGTGGGCCCTGCTTGGGACCAGCTCCCACCAGTATTAGCCCTAAATGCCCCGTCTTTACCTTGCTTTTTTCTTTGCCACACTCGTGCTGTGCTGGAGATTTGAGGCTGGGAAGTGTTTTTGTGCAGTCCTGATACACAACATTGTTCTGCTTGCAGCTGTGTTCATCCTCAGGACTCTTTAGCTTCCCAGACAACCCACCTGACCATGGCACAGCAACTGATGTGACTCAGTTCTCAGTAGCTGAACTACAATAGCAGAGACCTTTGCCCTGCTCTCACTCACAAGCTTAGGGCGATAGGAAAACCCTCCGCTGACCTCTGTGTCCACCCCTGACTCTGTCAGGTCCGCCTTGTTCTGAATCAGAACAATCCATTCCAATTACAGGTATATAAGTACCTCTAAAGCTCCCCCCGCTGGAGGAGCAGCAGACTCCTGAGGCTGAACCCGGTCCCTGTGGACACTCTGCTGCCTGGAGCCTCTACTCAGTCAATCCGGATTCCTCACAGAGGACACACCCGTCCAACCTGGAAAGCCTGAGCCACTGGTGGCAGACGTGGCATGAAACCTGGAGCATCTTTCGATGCACACCTGGGGAAGTGAGTAGCGCACTGGTTTTTCCCTTAAAGGCCCAGAACTGGACGCTGTGAGCCTGACCATAAATTTACACAGAAAGGGCTTCTCCATACCAATCTCACTAGAGACTAATAAATTGGGATCATTCCGCCAACTTAGCAATGATTGTGGGCTCTGCTGGTCAGCTGAATGCAGAGAGAAATGGCCTCCGGAGTCTAGAAGTCTCCAGATAGAAGGGGGTGAAATGGGGGAGGTTATCTACACCACAGACCACAGTGGAGGCCAGGCCCACTTCCTCTCCTGGTGCTGGACACTTTACAGTGAAGATGGCCCTCGCGGAGTCCTGAAAGCAGGGTGAGGGGCTTGCTCCAAGCCAGGGAACGACGCGAATCGAAGCACAGAGGCCAGAGGACCCAGGACTCTCTCTCACGTCCCTCAATGGTTTCTGGGAAGTGGAAGACTAGTGGTACTTGTTTGGTGGGTGAGAAACTGAGGCAGGATAGTGAGAAGCTAGAATTCCTTGGCAAGTGGAATGCGGACACTGAGACAGACAGATGAACACACTGCTTGAGCAATTTCCAGCAGATACAGAAGGTTACCAGGGTGGAACCTTCACCTAGCACCCAGCAACGGGCAAATCTGGCACCAGACCTCACTCCAGGGTGGCCTTTCCTCCCCTGGCATGTCACTGGTCATGCCACTGAGAACCCCTGACCCTTCCTCTACATGGATAACATCGAGGCCTCAGTTGTATTTCAGCTCCAGGCCCAGCAAAGCAGCAAAACCAGGAACCAGGCAGGCAACACCAGGATCAGCTGCTACGACTAATGACCCCCTGCCCTGGTGTTGACCAATCAGTGGAGACCAGGACCCTTAAAGGGCACACCTGGAAGAGCTGATGAATATTCTTGTGCAATCCTCCCTGAAGACCTTCCCTCAGCCCCCAGCCTTTAAAACCCTCAAGGCAAAGACCCAGCATGTGCTCTCCTCCTGAGAGGATGCCCGTGCCTTCCCTCCCCCTTCCTCTTCTCCCACAGGTGTGCATCTCCTAACCTCTAAGGGTCCCACAAGACTTGCAACCAGGGGAGCAATGGGCAGCCCATCCTGGGCTCACCCCCTGAACCTGTCCTGAAGGCCCCCTTTGCTCCTACTCTACAGTGACCCCACTTTCCCGTAAAGTTCCTAGAGAGCCAAGGCAACGCTGCCTCCTCTCTTCCTGTGGCTTCTAGCCGAAGGCCTTCCTTGGCTTCCCTCTCCCCACTTCAATAAGGTAAGCATGCTCTCGATCATCTGGGCTGCTGTTGTGAAGTCTTTCCTGCACGAAATCAAGAATCCACACACTACAGACTGCCCAAGGCACACCCGCCCTGGGCCTGGTCCCTTCCAATAAATAAATGAAGGAAGGGACAAATGGGAAGAAAGTCCTAGAGGCCCTCAGATGCGTGCAAGGAGTATGTACTTCACCCCAGTGCTGGGGGCGTGGGGACCCGGACAAGGGGAGATGACAGGAAGTGTTGTGACAGGCCTGGCTGGGGACTCAGTGGTTAGAGCGCGCTCCTGATACGCTAGAGGTTAGCTTGCCAATGAGGACACATATAAGGATCAACCAATAAGTGCACAAATCAGTGGAACGACAAATTGATGTTTCTCTCTCTCTCCCTTCCTCTCTCTCTAAAATCAATTGTTTTAAAGAGTGCTGTGAGAGTTCAGAGCCAGTCACCCTCAGATGTGCCTCAGCGTATGAGGATTTGAGCTAATGGCAACTTGAGCTGCCGGCTCAGGAGAAATCACTGCCCTTCCTTGTCTACCTGGAAACACGTGCATCGGGAGCTCTGCCCAAGATGGGAGGTTATCGGAAATAGTCTCTTCTGACCTGTTCGTAGAGCAGGACAATTTCCTACTTACTAAGCATCTTCTTATCGCTCTGCACTGACTTCCTAAAGCCGTGCAGGCACCTTAGCTCACTCCTAGCTCAGACAGCGCAGGGACCATGGGGCAAAGTGGCCACATTACTCTAATCTGTCCATTGCTGCTGACAGAAGAGCTAAGAGAAATGTTGAGTTTTAAAATCTGCAAAGGGAGAGCCAGAGAAACAACTGACTCCTCCCCACGCCCCCGTGGAGGGGGGCACAAATGCCACTCGCTGCCCAGGGCCAGTGCCCTGCGATGGAGAAGGGCTGAGTGCTGAGCCTAGAAAACCCGTTCCTTCTCTGTGCCCAGCGCCTGGAGGGCTATCAGCAAACATTCCAGGGGTGCACAGGGAATTGTTAAATGGGGCAGGAAAGGAAGACGTATGAGTGTGCCAGGTGTCGTTCCTCACAGTTCTGCAGGCTGAGTGTCTGAGATGAAGGTGTCCACAGGTTTCTTCTGGGCCTCTTTCCCTGGTTAATGGGTGACTGTCTCCTCCCTGGTCCGCATGTGGTCTTCCCTCTGTGGGGCCTGTGTCCTCACTTCCTGTACGCACACTGGTCATATTTAATTAGAACCCACCCCAATGAACCCATTTTAACTTAATTGCCTCCTTGAAGGCCCCTCCCCCAAATAGTCACTTTCTGGGGTACTGGGGACTAGGCCTTTAACATATGGATTTGGGAGATGTAGTTCAGTCCATGACAGGGGGCAGGAGGGAGGGAGAGGAGGAAAGAGAAAGGCAGGCATTGAGAGTTCAGGTGAAGGGGGCTAACAATGCAGGTGTGGATGGGAGCCTGGAGGCTGAGTCCCCAAGGTCAGCCATCAAAGAAAGGGCCCAGGAAAGGACCAAGATGGCTGCCTAGGTGGAAGTTGCAATTACCATCCCCATGACCACATCAAAATTACTAAATTATTGGCAGTCAAACTGGACAGCCAGATGAAGACTAGCTAACAGGCATCATCAGAAGAAGGCAGGTGGGGACTGGAGGAGGGTGGGGATGTGAGTGGACTGCCTCCCATGTGACAGCTGAGAACCCAAGGACATGTCGGCTGCAGAGGTCCCCCAGAGACGAGAGGGCTCTCAGCCCCAGGCTTGGCTCCCTAGCCCAGAGCACCAGAGCCAGGAAGAGGAGTCCACATAACATCTGACTGTGGAAGTCAGCAGGGATCCCACCCACCGGGTGAGATGGAAAGGCCGCTGGAAACCCAAGTATCCTCTTAAAGGGCCGGTGCACAAATCCTCACTCATAGGTCTGGACTATGTGGAGGGCTGGCAGCTCAGAGGATGCCTGAGTCACACAGGGATGTGTGAGACGTGTGGTTTTAGGGTGAGGGCTGGCTGGAGAGACTGCTTCCAATGCCCATGTGTTGAGTCCTCCTACAGCATGGCCCCAAGCACCATCCCCTCCCCATGTGGCATTAGCCTGGTGAGCAACACTGGCTCCACCCTGACAAGTCACATAAGGCTGGGACTCTATCAGCAGCAGCCAGCCTGGCCCACATTCCAGTCTTTTTTGAAAAGCTCTCAAGAAATTCAGGGGGTGGGGAGGAGGGTTTCCAGAAACACACAGGCAGAAACTGAGTTGTGTGGCTTCAAGGTGAGCGTCACCTTCCTGCATGGCCCACCTTTCCTGTGCTAAGCCCTCCTCCACACTATTAAACCTGAATCTATTTTATCCTGGTGAACTCTAAGCTTCACCCTAATGACTCCCTGAGACTCTGCCCACTGTGAAGGTCCCAGATGGGTGGCAACTGGCCTCCATGTACTCTGAGAATTTGCTGAGCAGCCTCAGACCCAGCACTGGTGCTGAGATTGAAACTGTGTTAATTTGGTGGACACCACTCACTCCTACTTGCCTCACACAACTCGCACACCACCAGGGGCTCTTTAAGCACAGAGCCTATAGGAGGTCTGGTGGTGCCTTGGGCCTTTTGCTGACCTGCCCCAGGCCAAGTATTGTAGCAGCCAGACTAAGTTCACAGCTTGGCCTCTCCAGTGTGCATGCAGGTCCAGAGAGGCAGTGAGCAACCATGGGTAGCTTTGTAGATCCTAAGAGGTAGTCCAGGGCTGGTCACAGGCAGTGGCTGACATCGACCTGCACTGGAAACCCTCCCAAGTGGCTTCAGAAACAACACACCTGGGTGCTGGATTCAGGCAACAGAGCACCACTCAATTAGCTCCACAAGAAGCACATGCAAAGTGAGGTTTGGTTGGACATCAGACCTTGTTGGGGCAAATTCTGCTCTGTGGGGGAAATCCCCGCACAGAAGTAGTGCACTGTGGTTGTGGTCAGTCCTCACAACCAGACAGCCTGAGGCTCAAAGGCACCCGTGGACACACCAACAATAATCAAAGCTTAATTATAACAAGAAGCACAACTCATATGAGAGACACTCCAGGCTCAGGTGATCAGGATACTACACCACTAGGGCCCACAGCACATCTGCTAACATGAGCCCATCCTACCAAGACTGGAAGACACAGAAACAAACATAAACAGACAAGCAAAATGAGGAGACAAAGAGCCATGTTCCAGGTGAAAGAAAGGGAGAAATCTTCAGAATGAGAACAAATGAAATGAAGACAATCAGTCTACTAGAAATAGAGATCAAAAGATGGTTGTAAGGATGATCAAAGATGTTAGGGGAAGAATAGAGGGATTCCATAAGAACTCCAATAAGAGATTAAACTTAAAAAGGACATAGAAACCATTAAAATAATTAGTCAGAAATGAAGAATATAATAACTTAAATGAAGAATATACTAGAAATAAACAATAGCAAATTAGATGAAATGGAAGATGAGGTAGCAGAAAACACCAAATCAGAGATCAAAAAGAAAAATATTTTTTTAAATGAGGAAAGTTTAAGGGATATCTGGGACAACATCAAGCATTACATTCCCATCACAGGAGTACCAGAAAGAGAAGAGAGAGAGCAAGGGATTGAGAACCTATTTGAAGAAATAATAACTGAAAACTTCCCTAAACTGGTGAAGGAAAGAGACATAGAAATCCAGGAAGTATAGAAAATTCCAAACAAGATGAACTCAAAGATATCCACACCAAGATACATCATAATTAAAACAGCAAAGACTAAAGACAAAGAGAGAACATTAAAAGCAACAAGAGAAAGACAATTGTATATAAGGGAGCTCCCATAAAACTTCAGTGATTTTCTCAACAGAAACTTTTCAGGCCAGATGGGATTGGAGTAAAATATTCAAAGTGATGTAAAGCAAGGACCTACAACAAAGACTATGCTACCCGGCAAGACTATCATTTTAAATTGAAGGAGAGATAGAGCTATTCAGACAAGAAAAAAATAAAGGAGCTCGTCACCTTCAAACCAGTATTACAAGAAATGTGAAAGGGACTTCTTTAAGAAGAAGGAGGAAAAAACAAGTATGAATAATAAAATGGCAATGACTATGTACCTATCAATAAATCACTTTAAATGTAAATGAATTAAATGCTCCAAGAAAACAACATAGGGTAGCCAAATGGGGGAAAAAAGACCCATGTATATTATGTCCACAAGAGACCTAATTCAGATTGAAAGACACACAAAGACTGAAAGTAAAGGGTTAGAAAAATATATTTCATGTAAAAGAAAACCAACAACAAAAATGCTAGCATAGCAATACTCATCAAAAATAGACCTTAAAACAAAGGCTAAAATGCCCAGCTGGTGTGTCTCAGTGGTTGAGCATCGACCTATGAACCTAGGAGTTGTGGACAACCTGGAAGAAATTGATAAATTCCTAGAAACATACACTCTCCCAAGAGTGAATCAAGATAAACAGAAAATTTGAATAGATCAATGACAACCAACGAAATCTATTCAGTTATTTAAAAAAAATTCTCAACAAATAAAAGTCCTATACCAGAAGAAGATATTACAGGTGAATTTCACCAAACATTACAAGAAAAATGAACACCTATCCTTCTCAAACTATTCCAAAAATTTTAAGAGAAGGGAAGATTTTCATTCTTATTTTACAAAGTAATTAATGCAAAAGTCCCCAACAAAATATTAGCAAACCAAATTTAGTAATATATGCAAAAGATCATAACCACAATCAAGTGAGATTTATTCCTGGAAAGCCAATCAATTAATGTGATACATCATAAACAAAATGAATAAAAATTATATATCATATATCAGATTGACAGAAGCAGAAAAACTATTTGAAAACATCCAGCATCCATTTGTGATAGAAACTCCCAGCACAGTGAGAATAGAGGATACATAACTCAACATAATAAAAACCATACATGACAACCTATGGCTAACATCATACTCAGTGAGGAAAAGCTAAAGGTAATTCCCTCAAGATCAGAAACAAGACAAGGATGTCTGTTTTCACCACTATTATTCAACACTAGAGGCCTGGTGCACAAAATTCATGCATGGAGGGACGGGGAGAGGAGACCAGTCCCCTCAGCCCAGCCTGCACTCTCTCCAATCCAGGACCTCTTGGGAGATGTCCAACATCCCTCTCACAATCCTGGACCTCTGTCTACTAATTGCTCACCTGCCTGCCTGCCTGGTTGCCCCTAACTTCCCCTCCCCTTCCAGCCCAATTGCTCCTTACTGTCCCCCTGCCAGCCTGGTAGCCCCTAACTTCCCCTCTGCCAGCCTAATTGCCCCCAACTGCACCCCCTCTTGCTGGCCTGTTGCCCCCCAACTGCTCCCCCTGCTGGCCTGGTTGCCTCCAACTTCTCCCCCCTGCAATCCTGGTCACCCCTCATGGACCCCCTACAGGTCTGGTTGCCCCCAACTGCCTCCCTGCTGGCCTGGTCACCCCTCACTGCCCCCCATGCCAGTCTAATCACCCAAAACTGCTCCTCCTGCTGGCCTGGTCACCCCATGCACCCTGCTTGTTCAGTCATTTGGTTGTTCTTCACTAACCCCGCTACCAGCCTAGTGGTAGGCAGCCATCTTGTGAGGATGTGAGGGTTAATTTGCATATTACCTCTTTATTATATAGAATAGTATTGGAATAAGATAGGGAAAGACAAATACCATATTATTTTATTTATACTGTATATGGATTCTAAAAAACAAAATAAACAAAACAGAAACAAACTCAGAGATGCAGAGAACAAACTGATAGTTGCCAGAGAGGAGGGAGTTTGGGGGGCCCAGGTGAGAAAGGTGAAGAGATTAAGAAGTACAAATTGTTAGTTACAAAGTAGTCACCCCTGAATAGAACCCAGAAAATTCCTAATCCTCTTATCCTGAAACCGAATTGCACAACAAAGAGATTTCTGGGGAGAGACACCTCTCGCTTGTGTTTGAGGCGTCTACATTGCGGCCTTTCTTGGGCTAGGAGGTCTGGAGCTGGAGCAACTCTCAGATTAGGCGTCTTCAAGCTGAGGCCCCCGGCTGGCCTGGACTTCCTCTGGCATCTACTCTATTTCTATCCCCTCACCTCCCGGTGTTCCACCCCCCCTCTGCTCTGTGGATGCTTATGCTTCGGTGTAATCTATTAAGGAAATTTTGGTGGAGTTTTACGGGGCCCATCCTTGGAGAGATCACCAGTGGCTTTCTTCAGAGGGTGGTCCCAACCCTCTAGGGGTCCTTGGAAATGTGTGGGGCATGGTTTACTATTACAGCAATCTTGGGGGTGGGAGTACCCTGGCATTTAGGACATGATGGGAATGCCCTAGAAAGTAACTGCATGGGAAAATGCCAATGGTGCCCCACTGAGCAATGGAGACGAGGTGAATAGAAGCCATCGGCACAGCACTCTGGGTCAACTGAGGGCTTTGAGGGCTTTGTGAGGTTTACAAGATTCAGAGGGTCTTGTCCAAGCACAAATTGGCTATTGATTGTCTTACATCAGCTCCAGGTCAGCACCTTCTTGGCACCCACCTTGCATTTTGCTGGCAGATTAGCTACCTTCAGGCTGAGGCTCCCACCGCTGGCCTGGCTTTCCTCTGGCATTGATCTGATTCCTACAGAGGTGCTTTCCCTCGATCCAGCCCTGGCCAGCTGAGTGCTGTTCTCAGCAACCCTGGACCAACAACAGACCAGGAAAATCAAGGTCAGGTCTGCTCAGGTCTCCTTCCAAACACTCACCCAAATCTAGCCAGGGCTGGCCACAGGGGAGCTGGCTGATGGCTCTAGAGCCCAGGCAGCTCTAGGCCTAAGCCCAGGCCTTCCTCATGGGTGGGCCAGGCTGCTCCTCCCTGCCTTCCTGGTTACAAGCAGGAGGTAGAGCACTGGTCTTTGTGCAGCATCTAGAGCAGCGGTTCTCAACCTGTGGGTCGTGACCCCTTTGGCGGCTGAACGACCTTTTCACAGGGGTCACATAAGATCCTCCTGCATATTAGATATTTACATTACGATTCATAACAGTAGCAACATTACAGCTATGAAGTAGCAATGAAAATAATTTTATGGTTGGGTCACAACGTGAGGAACTATATTTAAAGGGCCAGAAGGTTGAGAACCACTGGTCTAGAGAAACCACCTTCCAAGGCAGAAGGAGCAGAGGGATCCAGAGAGCGAGAAGCATCCATTCCACCTAGACTTTTGCTCAGCTACCTACATGCACACGTGCACTCACTCCACGTGTGACTGGATGACAGATGACATCCTCAATTATATTTCTCTCTTCTTGGCACTTACACACACATGCGCATACACACATACACACATATGCGTACACAGGGTCTGCTCTAGATGTAGCATTTCATTAACCTTTGCTCCATTTTCCCACACAACCCAGCAAATCCAAGTCCTCCTTGTCCCTGTGTTCAGCCCATTTCTCAGTGGGGCCTTGCTGTGCTCTCTTAACCAACCCCGATGCTGTCTCGAACTCACACCAGCTTCCCCTCCAGTTGCCCAAGGCATTCTGAGTGCTCAGGCCTGCGACCTTCACATGGACCAAAGTCAACTACATGTTCCCTGCACATGTCCTTCAGGCACTAGAATCAGCGGATGTTCTGGAGCTCTCACTGTGTGCCTGCCTTCCTAGGGCCAGGGCCAGGGCCAGAGTGGCTCCCCCCAGAGACTGCCAGGCTGCAGCCTTCCTGCCTCTGGCTTCTCCCCTTGGGTATCTGCCTTCATTTGTTAGGGTCCTGCCCACTGGGTGCTGAGACAACAGACATTTATTGTCTCACAATCTGGAGGCTGGAAGTTCAAGGCTGAGGTGCCAGCAGGGGTTGCTCCTTCTGAGGCCTCTCCTTGGCTTGCAGATGCCATCTTCTCCCTGTGTCCTCACATGGTGCTTCCTCTGTGCAGGTCTGTGTCCTCATCTCCTTTTCTCATAAGGACACCAGATATTGGATTAGGGACCAGCCAAAGGAACTCATTTTCCTTTAATCACCTCGTCAAAGGCCCTACCTCCCAAAACAGTCACATCCTAGGATCCCAGGGTTAGGGTTTCAACATCTGATGAGGGATGGCACAATTCCGCCCTCACCAGCCTTCCCCACTCAGCACTCAGAGACACGGACTTCCACAGGGCAGTCCCTCACCACTCTGATGGGATGCTCACCTTCCCCACCAGCCTCCGACGGGACCCCTTAGTGATGTCTCATTCCCCAGATAATGTGCTCTCCTTTGCACCAGCCCTTTCCCTCCGTCCCCTTCCCACCCCTCTCCAACCTCCTGGGCTTTGCTGCACCCTCAGGCACCAGCTCCCCTTCTCCCTGCAGCTCTTTCTTCCCGCTTCACCCTCTTCACCTCTCCCTCAGCTGAGCTTCCACCGCTTTCCCTCTAAGATCTCCCTCTCATTTGCAGCTTTCAGCCTTTAGAAGAAACAAAGACGTACCACAAAAAGAGCTCTGTAATTTAACTGTCTTAAGTTTGCTCCATCCCGATCCATTATAAAGCGACTTAAAAATCAAAGCCAAGTTAATTCTGACGGACCAAGGATGAGGGTATTAAGAACTGGGATTCTCAAGGTATGGTTTTTTTGTCCACAAATGTGGTGGGGCAGGCCCCTAATGTTGTTTCTAATCTGAGGTAATTGCGATAAATGTTTTATTGCCTTTTTATTATAAAAGCCATGCTTGCTCAATATAGAAAACTCTAAAAAATAATGCTGCAAATTACAGAAAAATCAAAATTTATCATTATCAACTCGCCCTAATCATTTTCACAGTTCATGGCATTTGCAGTGTTTCCATGAATACCTGTTTCTCTGGTGAATGGAATATTCTCCATGTTGTTTCCTAACATACATGACAGCTTTTGATGTTCGTTTCCAGCTCAATCCTTTGATTACCTCTTTTTTCAATAACATTTAGATAATTCATTTAAGCTTTCAAGGTAAGTATATTGTCTGTTTCTGAAAAAAATCACAATGTTATGTCTACTCTACATACATTTTGTGTTTTCCTCTTTTATTGAATTGGTTGTAACTTCCAGAACAATGTTAAATAAAAGTTTTAATCAATGACATATTTTAGCTGAGTTCAATGGAAACACCTATAGAGATTTTTGCTATAGGGTTTGAGATAAACGATCCATATCATCGGAAGAAAATTTCTATTCTTGGTGTCTAAAATTTACAATAGGAATGATTGTTTTATTACATGTCTTTTTAAATTGAGATATACTTGCATATCATAAAATTCAGCTTTTTAAAGCATACAGTTCAGTGTTTAGTTTATTCACAAAATTATGTAACCATCACTGTTATCGAATTCCACAATATTTTCATCACCCCAAGAAGAAACCTCATACCCATTAGCAGCCACTTCTCATTTTCTTTCTTTCCCCGAATCCCTGGCAACCATCCATTTTCTCTACAAATTTCTCTACAAATTTGCCTCTTTGAATATTTCATACAAATAAAATCATACATTTGTGTCTGTCCTCTCTCATGTGCTGTATGTCCAAGGTGCATCCATGTTGTAGCCTGTGTAGCACTTTAGTTCTTTTTCTCGCTAAGCAACACCCCATGGTATGGATAGACCACTTTTGTTTATCCATTCATTACTTGATGGATGTGCACGTTGCTTTTACTTTTTGTGCTATGAATAATGTTGCTAAGAATATTCATGTGCAAGTGTTTGTGGGAACCTGTGTTTGCAATTATGAAAATTACTGAGTCATATGATAGCTCTATGCTTAACTTTTTGAGAAACTGACAGAGGTTTTCTGAAGTGACTGTATCATTTTAGATTTCCTCCAGCATGTATGAGGGTTCAAATATCTCCACATCCTCACCAACTCTTATTATGTCTTTTTTATTCTAGCCATCCCAGTGGGTATGAAACAGTTTCTTGTTGTGCTTTTGATTTGCATTTTCCTAAGGACTAATGATGCTGAGCATCTTTTTATTGGACATTTGCAGATCTTCTTTGAACAAAGCTCCATTCAAATCTTTTGCTCCCTTTTTAATTAAATTGTGTTTTTATTGTTGAGCCTTTTATATATTTTTGATACTGGGCCCTAATCAAATATATGATATGCAAGTATTTTCTCCAATATTTTGGATTGTTTTTCACTTTTTTGAAAATATCTTCTCAATACAAAAGTTTTTAATTGTGATGAAGTGCTATTTATATATTTTTTACTTGTCTTTTGATGTTATACCTAAGAAAACATTACATAATCCAAGTCATGAAGATTTATATGTTTTCCTGTAAGTGTTTTATAGTTTTAACTGTTGCATTTAGTTACCTTTCATTTTATTTTTTATATATGCTGGGAGGTAGGGATCCAACTTTACTCATTTGCATACAGATATCCTGTTGTCCCAGCACCATTTGCTGAAAAGGTTATCCTTTCCCCCATTGAATTATCTGGGCACTCTTACTGAAAAAAAACTATTAACCAAAATGTATGGACTTATTTCTGAGATAATTATTAGAAATATAATCATACAATTTTTCTTTCAATATGAAGTATTGCTAGATTTAATGTTTGTCTTTATAGTCATGAAGTGACCCAAACTCAATCATGATAAATTGCTCTTTTCATACTTTAAGTTTTCCTACTCTATTAACTATTATTTTGTATTTAGAAGTGAGATTAATATATTGTTCACTTTTTTTGAATAAAAAAAGTTAATTTATTTAAGGAAAAGGGGTTGGGGAATGAGGATATCCAAAGGGAAGGGCTACACAGCACTGAGCCAAAGGGTAGAGAGTTCATGATGGCAGCAAAAATATACATAGGACAGTAAAACAAGGAAAGGCATAGAAGAATCAACAGAAGAGCCTGGGCTGGGCTGCCTTGGCTCACTGAGAAGTCAGAGAAAAGGGCTCTTGGAGATGAGGCAGGGGGTTAGCCCAGGATGAGCTGCCACTGCCCATTGCTCCCCTGGTGCAAGTCTCATGGGTCCCTTAGAGGTTAGGGGACATGTGCCCGTGAGGGAAGGAGAGGAGGAGGGAATGGCATGGGTGTGCTCCTTGGAGGGAGATCGTGCACTGGTCCTTTCTCCTGAGCATATTTATCTCTTTCTTGCAGGTGGACCTCTTAGGGGGAGGGTCTCAGAGGAGAGTCTTAATAGAATATTCATCAGCTTTCCAGGGGTGCTCTTTTGGGGTTGTCTCCCCTGATTGGTCAGAGCCAGGGCAGGGGGTCACTAGTCAATGCAGTGGTCCTGAGTCAGCCACAGCATCACTTGTCTGGTTTTGCTGCTTTTCTGGGCCTGGAGCTGAAATGCAACTGAGGCCTAGAAGTTTATCTTTTTTGTTTGTTTGTTTTTTTATTTATTTTTATTGATTTCAGAGAGGAAGGGAAAGGGAGAGAGAGATAGAAACGTCAATGATGAGAGAGAATCATTGATTGGCTGCCTCCTGTGTGCCCCCACTGGGGACCAAGCCTACAACCCAGGCATGTGCTCTGACCAGAAATCAAACCATGACCTCCTGGTTCATAGGTCGATGCTCAACCACTGAGCCATGCAGGCCAACTTAGATGTTATTTTTAGGGAGGAAAAGATGAGAGAGTCTAAACTGCTGACCAGCGATAGGGAAGACCCCGTGCCCAAGCTCCATGACCAGCAATCCGTGAGGGAGGAAAGGGTACCCTGAGGGCGAGGCTCTTGTTTTCCCATGGTGCCCCTCGCTAGGCATCAGGGATTTCTGTTCCGGTGAATTTCTGTACTTGGCCATCGTCCTTGCTCTGCTCAGGTCTGTCTAACATTCCCCCCTCAAAGATTTTTGGCACTGAATTATTTTAGATAAAGGGGCATAGGATCTCTCAGTATCACAGGACAAAAGCTAGAATGACAAGAATTATGACAAATGGTCCAATACAAGGAAAAAGTTCTGGTTGTTGATAATTCCAAGTCAAAGGGTGAGAGAAAAGTGAAACATTAGTTGGGAGGATTGTAATCAAATATTTAAGGAAACTAGAAAAAATTCAGCATCTAGTTTAGTTTAGATCATGGGTAAAAAAACTGTGAAGATAATGAACTGGAGTCTAACTTTTACAATTGTGTATATGGAGTCTATTGAAACATCGTTTCCCCCAAAAAATGATCTCCATTTTTATCAGAGTATTGTATCAAGTTTAGTTTTAATTTGGCCTGAACACACTAAGAATAGCAATTGATTATCTAGTCTTTTTCAGGTTTACTTTGCCGGAATTTCACTTACAAGGAATATCAGATTGAGCTTCAGTCATCAGGGCACAGAAACCAAGTCACATAACTGCCATCTGGCTTTGCCTTCAAGGGTTTGGGTGGGGCTGTCTTGGTTCACTAAGAAGCCAGAGAGAAGGGGGCCTTGGAGACAGGTTCAGGGAGTGAGCCCAGGATGAGCTTCCATTGCCCATTGCTGCCCTGGTTGCAATCTCATGGGGTCCCTTAAAGGTCAGGGGACACCTGTACCTGTGGGGGAAGGAGAGGCATGTTCCTTGGAGGGAGAGCACACCTTATTGTTTACTGTTTTTAGTTCCATTTCTTTTAGGCTTTGTTATCAGGTTTGTGTAGTTTCATAAAACGAGTTCTGCCTTTTTCTACGCTTTAGGAAAATAAGGGTCTAAAGTGGTTCAAGATCTAAAATGTTTGCTCTCCCTTGAACCCTCTCAAAGGGTTTCCCTTACTTCCCTGCTCCTTGCCTTACTTGGTGGAGGCCCGAAGTCCCTGCAAATATATGTTTAAACCATAAATGGGTACTTAACTCAGCTGAGTCTATGTTCTAAGAACAAGTCACTATCTTAGTAACAATTTTATCCCTTTCTTCCCCATCCACATCAGCTAAAGTTGTCTTCTAAGTTAAAAGTTTGCTTATCTAGCGTTCTTCTCGTCTTTTCATTTGTCTTGAATGCCCTTATTTCCAGCTGTTGCCACTTAATCTAAAGACAGTACGGGCTGTGGAGTTGCGATGTTTGCTTTTCTAAATATCTTCCTTATGTTAGCATATTGCTTCTTTGTATGACAGTTAGAGAGAGGATCTGGGACTGGAAGCCTGGCTCCAGTGTACACAAGCTGACGACCTACTCACCTGCATCACAGGACTAATCATAGGGACCAGCTCCTTGGACTGTGGAGAGCATTACACGCTGCAATACTCATAAATACACAAAGTGTTTAAGACAATGTTTGACCCTTAGAATATAAGAGCTTAACACATAAATACACTTGTCTTTTAAAAGCTGAAATGCTAGAGCTTAGGTGCCGTGCCTCGTTCCATTCCCTTGCACACTGATTTCCTCGCTTGTGCTGCTTCTGGCTCAGCTGCCTGCCCTCCCCTTCCACTGTCCTTGGGTTCTACCTGCCTCCTGAGCTCCCTCAAACACTGGATGGCTCTTCTGAGAAGTTCATCAAAGTCTGGGCCACTGTCCTACCCTTTTCTTCTTCCTAAAGATTCTCCAGCCCCTTTCGTAGAGAATCTAGAATATCTGTGCCTTCGCTGCACCTGGAAATGGGGATAAGATATCCCCAGGGGCTAATGTCCATTGTAACATGAGCTCATGACTTCCTTTGGCACCGGGACCAGCAGAGAGAGTGCATCCAACGTGAGGCACACACAAAGCATATGGCCTTACTTAACCACACAGCAGATCTCCTTCCACCCATTTAACACTCTTCTAAGCCCCAGGTCCTCCTGACTAGCTCGCTTCGGAATGTTTCTGTCACAAGCTGAGCTTACTAACGTGGGCTGATTGGCATCCCAGAAAACCCTGGCCTTCGTGTTCCACACCTGGACGTGGCACCGCACTCACCAGTCACCCAGGTAAGACCTGCAAGTCACCCTGGACACCTCCCCTCACACTCTCATCAAGCGCTGGCCATAATCCCCGTTTCCATGTCCTCGGTAGCTCCCGACCCATCCTGCCTCCGGCTGCCTAACCGCACTCCCAGTGCCCGCGATGCTCTCATCCACCCTTCACGCTGCTCACAATGTGATCTTTCACAAAAGCAAACGTGACTCGCTTAAAAGTCCCCAAGAGCTCCCTGCAGTTTTCGAGGGGAGAGGGGATACAATTTCCATAATTTTGACTCCAAAGCCCTAACTACCTATGTGGCTACAACCGAGAAACAAAGGTGCCAGTTCCTCCATATCTGCTCAGGATTTGGCCTGCTCACCTGCCGACTCCTCTTCTCAGCCCTTCCCACTCTTCTCTCGCAGTCACAGCCTCCCCGTCTCCCTTGTGTTTGTCCTGTTCAAGGCTGACCCATCCTGTCTGCCTCAGGCTGAGACTGCGCTTACAGAGCGCCAGCAGCCTCCTTGTGCCAAGTAAAATGTCTCTGTGGCAGCTCGCACTCATCTCCTGCGTCAACACTGCTCACCCTCCTAGAAACGATCTTTCTTAGTTTTGTTGACTTTGAAGAAAATTCCTAAAAAAGGCATCTTCCACCCCATTGGTCCTTCCTTCATAGGCCACACTAGCTTTACCCCAGCACCCGAATTAACCTTATCCACCCCTTACCAGGGTTTTCATACAGTTCCACTCACATGCTCTTAGCTTCCTGACTGTATTTCCAGCGTAGACTTGTGTTCTGAGTTCTAATCATAAAGCGCATCTCGCTCCGCATCTCCATTTTGGTATGCTGTTAGCATTGAGACCTGATCACGTCTTAACTGCCTGTGATCACCTACACTCGCAGCACTTGGACCTGTACATCCACATGTAGATGTAGACACATATGTACACACACTTACACACAATGTTCATACACTCATACATGTGTGCACACACATAGCTGATCTTCCTCCAAATTTCCCCATGTCCGTTACTGTACACCCACCCATCACTTGCTCCTGCTAGGAACCTGGGAGTTCACCTTGACAAGCCCCCTTCCCCCACATTCACCCATCACCAAGCCCTTTGGGTCCATTCCTCAGATATGTTTTGAATGCATCCACTCTTCCTCCTCTTGGCTTGTGACCAGCTTTGTCCAAGTCACATGGTCCCTTGCTAGGACTTCTGCAACCTTCTCACTTCTTTCTTCTTTCTTCTTTTGCTACTGTACCTATCGATACTTCCCATACAACCAGTATGAGCTTGTTAACACATAACTCTGATCTGTCACTAAGGCAGCATGATCTGAAAAGTGACAAAGCTAAAACCTCAAAGGTGAACAAGGGAGTGCACTAGGAGAGTGACAGAGAAGGCAGTGCTCTACTCAGAGGACGGAGCAAGTGCGAAGGCCTGAGGTGTAACAGCGTGAAGCACTGAAGAAGGCCAACAGGACTGAAGTGAAGTAGAAAGTGCTAAGAAATGGTGATGGAAGTCAGCAAAGGCTGGTCTGTGCAGAGCCTTATAAGTAATGAAATGGATACTTTCACAATTATCTCAAAATTTGTGCACTCGGGGGGGGCGGGGGGAGAGGGTGTCCCTCAGCCCAGCCTGTGCCCTCTCCCAGTCCTAGAGCCCTTGGGGGATGTCTGAATAATGGCTTAGGCCTACTCCCCATGGGCCTAAGCCATTAGTCAGATATTCTAAGCACTGCCATGGAGGTAGGAAAGGCTCCCGCCATTGCCAGTGTGCTCTCCAGCCGTGAGCCCAGCTCTGGCTAAGTTGCACTGCCCCTGTGGGAGCACTTCGATGATCAGGGGAAGCTCCTGCTTTGAGCATTTCCCTCTTGGTGGTCAATGTGCATCATAGCAACCCATCGTTCCACTGTTCAGTCGATTTGCATATTATCCTTTTATTATATAGGATTTGACAGCCTATATAATAAAAGAGTAATATGCAAATTAGGCATAACTCCATCACAAAGATGGCCACCCCCATAGCCACAGGATGGCGGCACCCAGTCTGGCTCAGCCCCACCACTGAAGTGGTCAGGCCTATTAGCCAGGCAGGTGGTGGGGAAGGTGGGAGGCCCAAGGGGCAGAACAGGCAATCAGAGGGGGTTGGAGGTCCCCTGCCCAGGCCAGAGGGCTTCACCAGAGGCCTCAGGCATGGGCAAGGGCAGAGCCTGTGATTGGAGGGCTATAAGTGTGCCCTACCCAGGCATAAGGCCTGGGCCAGAAGCTTCAGCCTGGGCAGGGGTGAGGCTGGAGATCACAGGGGCCTGGGCTTCGCAGAGCCAGTGATCAGAGGGGCAGAGATGGAGCCTGCAATTGCAGGTGTCTGGGCACTAGTGGAGCCGGCAAATCAGGGGTCTGAGGGTCCCTTACCCAGGCCTGCAGCCTTGGCCAGAGTCTGTAGTGGGGAAAGGGTGGAGCCAGTGATCTCAGGGCCTGGGCAGGGGCAGAGCCGGTGATGGAAGGGGCATGGGTTGTGCTGGTGATCACAGGGGCCTGAGGGTCTCCTGCCCAGGCCTGTAGCCTTGGCCAGAGGCTGCCAGTGGGGCAAGGGCAGAACTGGCAATGGCAAGGGGCAGGATCAGAGCCAGTAATCGCAGAGGCCTGGCCTCTATGAAACAGGCAATCAGAGGGGTCTCCTGCCCAGGCAAAAGAGTAATATGCAAATTAACCCTCACTCTGTCACAAAGATGGCGGCAGCCAGGGAGCTGTAGTGAGGCATAAGGCTTGTGTTGCCCCAGCGATGGAGGAAGCCAAGATTTCCACCTGCCCTGTGGGCCCTGAGCTCTGCTCAAGGCAACAAAGTTTTAATTATAGAAGTTAAATAAATTCCAGATACCTGCTTCCAGCCCTCAACCTCTCACCCAGGCTGGCCACACTTCCATGGGGTGAAGGTCCCCCCTGAGGGGTTTGACCAGCCTGCAAACAGCCCTCAGCCCCTCACACAGGCTGGCCAGGCACCCCAGCAGGACACCTTTCAGGGCAAACCAGCCGACCCCCACCTGTGTACCAGTCCTCTGTCCTATATAATAAAAGGTTAATAATTAGGAAATTAACCCAAAAAGCAGAACGACTGGGAATGACTGATCACTATGACACACACTGACTCAATGCAGGAGATGCTCCCTGGTGGTCAGTGCACTCCCACAGGGGAGCTCTGCTCAGTCACAAGCCAGGCTGATGGCTGCCAGCACAGTGGTGGTAGTGGGAGCCTCTCCAGCCTCCTCAGCAGTGCTAAGGATGTCCGACTGCAGCTTAGGCCTGCTCCCTGCTGGCAAGTGGACATCCCCTGAGGGCTCCTGGGCTGCCAAAGTGATGTCTGACTGCCAGCTTAGGCCAGTTCCCCCAGGGAGTGGGCCTAAGCCAGCAGGTGGACATCCCCCGAGGGGTGTCCCAGACTGTGAGAGGGCATAGGCCAGACTGAAGGACCCCTCCCCCCTGAGTGGACAAATTTTTGTTCACCGGGCCTCTGATGTATGTGTGTATGTGTGTGTGTGTGTGTGTGTGTGTATATATATATATATATATATATATATATATATATATTACAACATATATTATACAACACACACACACACACGTACATGCTCTATTCTTGCCTGCTAAGCTCCAAAGAAAGGCTTCCATGCCTGTTTTGTTCAGTTTATTCCCAGTCCAGTGTAGTGCCTGCCACATAGTAGATGCTGAACCTCTAGGCATGTATGAGAGGAGAAATATCCCCAGCATTCTAGCCAAGCCAGTGGCTGGCAACTTTCCAAATACGTTGTGCCAGCCCCTCTTCTAAGACCCTCATTTGTATCTAGCTCCGTGATCCATTCTCAACAGAAGGGCCATTCTGCCCCCAGGGACATTTGTTAATATCTGAGACATTTTTTATTGTCATAATTTAGGGGAGAGAGTTTACTGGCATTTGGTGGTTAGAGGCCAGGGACACTGCTAAGCATTCTACAGTGGACAGGACAGCCTCCACCACCCAACAGACAATTGTTCAGCCCAAAACATCAGCAGCGCTAAGTGGAGAAAGCCTGGTCTCACTAGTTCCGCCTGCCCTCCAAGCCTGTGTGAACACTATCGTCTTTCTCATTGACCAGCATGAGATTCCCTCTGCTCCCCTCCCCAAACCTGCTTCGTGGGACGCAGCCCTTTGCCTTGCCATCGGCGGTCCCACCTGCCTCTCCCTGGAAGGCTGGATGTGTTTCATCAGGTGCCAACACAGTGGGCCACCCATGCATTTCCTTAAATTAGGGCAGCCCCGTAGCCAGTAATGAGTAGGAGGGCGCAGACACATTTTGTATAACTTTGTGAAACACAGAGTTGACATATCTGAGCTTGTGGGTCTGCAGGGCTCGGCCAGCCCCCAGCTCTGCCTGTGGGAAGCCCGTCTCTAGGTGTCTGCAACCAGGATGTCACCCACAGAAATGGCGGTTTCCTGTCGGCCCAGACTAATAACAGGGTTCACGCCATTAGTCACGGCCTCAGATGTTCGCTGTTCCAGCTCGATCCCACTGAAATGCGACTAGAACAGGGCGTGGGAGGGCTCCTAACCACGAGAGAAAGAGCCAGCGCTGCACGTGCACTTGTCTCTCTGAGAGCCAGCCTGCTTGGTCCTCAGCACAAACAGAAGCCCCTGCCCAGCCGGTGGCCTCGCTTTGCCCTCGCCCTCTCTCCTCTGATCCTGCTGGTGGGACCCACACCTGAGTCACAGGAGGGAAGGCAGAGCGGGCACGGCACATACTCACTGCCCCTGCCACTGCCATGGGAGCGCCCTGCATGGGCCTGGGGCTCTGTGGTCCAAGGGCTCTGCTCTTCCTCCTCCTCTCGACCCCGCACCGCCTTCTCTCCCGCATCTTCTCAAAGATGACCTGGCCGCTGAAGTCCTGGCAGATGCCAGGTCGGGGATGTGGGGAAGGCCGGCAGAGGCCATGCAGCACAGCCCGAAGTTGGCAGGGACCAGCCAGTCGGGGTCCTGCTGCTCCCAGGGCAACTCTCCAAGGCCCCAGCATTGCCACACTGCCCCTCCCCCTCTGGACAACTGTTCTGACTGCTCCCAGGCCCCCGCGGGTCGGGGCTGGGAGCCATCTCAAAGGAGGCCCGGCCTCTGCTGCCCCTTGATGAACTCAGCTTCATGAATGTGGGGCTCTTGCTGACTGGCTCAAAGCTGCCTCGGTCCCCCAGGCCACGGCCACTCTCTGCATGGGTGCATGGGGCTGTAGGGCGCTCCTGCTTCACTGGGCCAAGTCCTGGCACCACACAGGCAGGAAGAATAAGCCCGGCGCTGGGGGCAGGACTGGGAGGATGAGGAGCTGCACCAGCTCAGAACCTGGGCCCTGGAGGCTAATGAGGCATCTTGGTCCTGCCAGTGGGGATGGGTGGCCCCATGGAGGGGGCTCCTCCCTCTTCACAGCACCTGAGGGCTGGGAGGTCTTCCCCAGGTCCCAGCCAGGGCTCACCCCACAGGACTCTGACAGGTGCTGGCTTCAGGGACCCGTGCCCACCTCCCTATGAGTAATACCAGCACTGACCGTGTGGGGCCATGACGGCAACCAAATACTGTACAGACAGATGTTTGCATGAGTTCTGGATACCATGATAAAGACCAAATAATCTATGAGTGTAGTCACCAACAATGAGCAAGTCCTAGAGGCATCAGCTGGTGAAGAGAGAAGTGTGGTGCCCCATGCACGCCGCCTCTTCACTGATGTGAAGGAACGAGCTACTGAGACCTGCAAACGTCACCGAGTCTCCGCTGCACGCTGCTCAGCGAAAGCCCGGCATGAAGGCCACGGACACACGGTTCCCGGGAGACGCTTCTACAGAAGGCAAAGCTGCAGGGAGGAGGACAGGGCGGGGCTGCGACGGCTGGGCAGCAGGGAGCTGACCTCGAAGGGGCACAGAGGACTCTCGGGGTGATGGACATGTTCTGTGTCATGATGTGGTAGTGGTTACACAACTGGACATGAGTCAGCATTCTTCCAGTTGTCTACTTAAAATTGGTCCGGGGGCAGGAGCGGCCGGGGAGAGGTCAATGGGGGGGAAGGATTCATATGTAATACTGTCAACAATAAAGAATTTAAACTTTAAAAAATGGTCAGGTTTGTACGTGAAAGTACAGCTCAATAAAGCCAATTTGCAAAGCCAGCCATGGGAAGCTCTTCTCCAGGCCATCGAGCCCGCTGGCCCTTCGGCGGTGGTGCCGAGTCTCCATCTTTTCCCGGGAGCCATGACTTTTCTTTCAACACTCATTGTCTTCCCATTTCCCTGGAAGTGTCTGCGTGGTTTTGAAGTTATTACTGTTGACAGTAGTACAGGTGCCCCCATTTGCAGCCCTCTTCTTCTCCTCCAGGCCTTCGCCACACTATTGTGTGTCCATGGGCTGAACATATATGCATATATGCCCTTTGGTTAATCTCTTCCTGTGCCCTCCTCCCCTCTGAGACCTGTCAGTCGGTTCCATGCATCCATGCCTCTGGTCCTGTGTTTTTGTTGATCGGATTCCATGTATGAGTGAGATCATGATAGTTGTCTTTCTCTAACTGGCTTATTTCACTTAGCAGAGTAGTCTCCAGGTCCACGTTTTTAACTCCTTTAATATTCTAAGAAATTGCTTGTTAGAATCCCACCTGAGAGATTAGAAAATTGAGGTACAGAGCATTTATTTTTGTCTATTTATTTTATTTTATTGAAATTAATGAGGTGACATTGGTTCACAAAACCATACAGGTTGCAACTACACAACTCAATAAAACCTCATCTGCACACTGCATATGTGCCCATCCCCCCAAGCAGTCTCTTTCCATCCCATCCCATCCCCTTGCCCACCTCCACCCCCACCCTCTCTCCCTCTGACTGTCACCACACTGTTACTGTCGTCTGTATCTATGTGAGGTATAGATAGGCTGAGGCCAATGCTGTAATGCATGAGTATATATGTGATTTTTGGCTTAATCCCTTCGAGGCAGAGAGCATTGCTTGACTGGTGGTGCCAGAGCTGTGCTGTGCCCGGCACTGTGCCCAGGAGCCTGCGTGTTACCCTTGGGTGCTGCCATCTCAAATTGACATTCTAGATGAACTTCAATCAATTTATTATAAAGGAATTTTTATATCCCTGCTGAAACCACAGGATTGACATGTCAACTATTTTTTATGCACATTAAAACACAATAAGGGACCCTATGAGGCTTGCAACCAGGGCAGCAATGGGCAGTGGCAACCCCCCTGAACTTGTCCCCAAGCCCGCCTTTCCTCTGACTCCTTAGTGAGCCAAAGCAGCCCAGCCAGGCTCATCTCCCCACCTAGTCCCTCTCCTGTTATCCTAGGCCCTTCCTTGTTTCACTGTTCTGAGCTTTAATAAATGTCTTCTAAAATTAAAAAAAAAACACAGTGATTGACATTTTACATCTTTATCCTCATATATCCTGAAATCACCTCATGTACTCACAGAATTGGCCTCAGTCGTACCCACCATCCATTTTTATGGTCAATACAACAATCTATGGCCAGTACAATAGTCTATGGCCAATACAACAATCTATGGCCAATATAACTATCTATGACCAATATAATAATCTATGGCCAATACCATCTATGGCCAATACAACCATCTATGACCAGTACAATAGTCTATGGCCAATACAACTATCCATGGCCAGTATAACAATCTATGGCCAATACAACTATCTATGGTCAATACAACAATCTATGGCCAATACAACAATCCATGGTCAATACAACCATCTATGGCCAATATAACAATCTATGGCCAATACAACAATCTATGGCCAATACAACAATCCATGGTCAATACAACCATCTATGGCCAATATAACTATCTATGACCAATATAATAATCCATGGTCAATACAACCATCTATGGTCAATACAACAATTTGGTAGCAGCTCTGAGGTGACCTTGTGCCCAGCATTCCCCCTCTAGGACCTCCCTTCCAGAGAACACACCTGGCTCAATCTCCAGCTGTTTTTGACTTAGCCAGCACACTCCCACACTCTCCTCCATGGAACCTGGGCTAGCCAACCTGAGGGTGGCCCCATCTGTCAGTGACTGTGGTCCGCTGTGGTCTGTGAGGTGGCATTTCATGACTTGACAGCAGGCCCAGGGTGTCCAGTGTTCTGGTGAGTTGTTGGGAGTTAGCTTGGGCTGTGTTAAGCCCTCCATGGGCCCCAGCCTGAGTGGCCCCTGGGGCTCCAGGGGTCCCTAAGATCCTGGCTTTATTCTGTGACCTCATGAGTGACATTGGTTGGTTCTGTGAACCATAGCAGAGCGGAGACCCAGCGAGGATTCCAGGAGAGGCTTCTCATCGGGATCGCATTCCATGCAAACTCATAAACATATAGCACACAAAAGCACAGACACATGCACATACCCACATGACAGATATAAACACACATACTCACACCAACACACACATGCATATCAGACAAACACTCACACAAGCACACACATATTCACTCAGCCACTCTCACTCACATGTGTGTGTGCACAAATTCCCACCCCAGCCTCGTTAGGCATCCTGGCCTGCTGTGGCCTGGTCCCAGGCCCCTCAGTTCTTCTCCCTGGATGCTTACCCTCATTGGGCTCCCAGGACTCAAACACACAGGCATGTTCCCACCTGGGGCTGTGCGCGGGTCTTCCTTCTGCCAGGAGACCCTCCCTAAGGCCTCTGGGGTCACTTTCTCACTCCATTCTCTATGAAACAGCACTTCATCGGAGCAGCCTGCCTGGACACCCCGAAGGCCCTGAGTGTCTCCTCTCCATCTGTCACCCCGCCTCCTGCTTTGCTTCTCACGGTGTCTGTCACTCTAGATGTAGGTATCTGCATAACAGCTGTCAATGCAGCCTCCACGTGGAGACTTCATTCGTCTTTTCAGTTTCACCCCTGACATCTAGAATAACATGTGACACATGAACAATCACTCTAGAAATAATTGTCAAATTAGTAAACAAATAAATGGCCACTTTGACTGCTGACAAGGGCTCCCCCGATGGTGGCGCTGCCTCCACTCTGCCCCATAGACTCTGCGGCCATGGGCTGGCTCTCGCCCATGGCTCTGAGAGTCCCTTCCCATTTTTCCACCTGCATGAACCTCACTCCAGACACTTCCCTCCAGCACACCATCCCACCTGCCACCTTCTCCCCTCCGGGATGTCCTAGTGATTAAACAGTTCAAAAAGGTGATGGACTAGGAGTTATTCCAAAAGCCACCCAGAGCCACCCACAGCCAACACCCAGGCATCTACTCCTCTCCAGAATGAGGGGCCATTGTGCACAGAGGAAGTGACAGACTTACAGACCAACGAATCCACACTTGTCCCAACAAAGACAGGGTGTCCTCATGGAAGAGAAAATACTGTAATGTGTTTCCTTCCCAAATAAATCCAGAAACCTGCTTTACAAAAACAAAGGGTAGCAGAACAAAAACAAATAGATCAATGAAAGCTAAAGATAGCTTGGAAAAAGGTCACATTTCATAGTCGAGTTTTTAAGGGACAAAGTAAATAATAAAATACTCAGTAAATGACGGTGAAAATCTTATTCACCACTTTTTAAATCAACTTTGGTCTCACCTCACGTGAAACAACTAGGAATATTTTTATACTAGGGGCCCGGTGCACAAAAATTTGTGCACTCGGGGTGGAGGGAGTCCCTCAGCCCGGCCTGTGCCCTCTCACAGTCTGGGACCCCTCAGTGGATGTCCTATGATGGCTCCAGTCTGCCAGGCACCTTTTGTGTGTGTGTGTGTGTGTGTGTGTGTGTGGCCACTGGGGACCTGCCCCCAGCTGCATCTGAGGCTCAGAGCAGTCCTCCTGTGTGTGTCTACCTGCTGGGGGCCTGCCCCCAGGCACACCGTCAAGACTTGGAGCAGGCACCCCCTCTATGTTGATCTCTTAGACTCTTGCCCTCCCCTGCATGTTGTTCTCTTTTTTGAGCTGTGATCAGGGCTGGGTGCTGCCTGCCTCCCAAGCTTGCCTACTGCCCATCTTCCTCTAGCCACCAGAAAGCAGGGAAAACCCCGCCTCGTGGTCAGGCCAGCCTTTTCCTGCTCCCTGATCCCCGGAAGGGACCTGGGAAGCCGCCAAGCAGGCCCCCAACCCCCAAGAGCTTGCTTTCCCACTCCCCAGTGTCCCCCAAAGGGTCTGGGGAGCCGCCAAGAAGGCCGCCAACTCTTTCCCACTCACCCATCCCCTCCTGCCTTTCTTTCCCACTTCCCGGTGCCACCAAGGGGTCTGGGGAGCTGCCAAGCAGGCCGAGACCCCCCCACCAGCCGCCTCTTTCCCGCTCCCTGGCCCGCCACCTTGCTTTCCCACTTTCTGGTGCCCTGCAAGGGGCCTGGGAAGCCCACCAAGCAGGCCACTGATCCCCTGCTGCCTCTTTCCCGTTCCCCGATGACCCTCCAAGGGCCTGGACAGCTGCCAAGCAGGCCGCCAATCCCCTACCACCTCTTACCCGCTCCCCGATGCCCTGCAAAGGGCCTGGGAAGCCCACCAAGCAGGCTGCCGACCCCCTACCATCTCTTACCCACTCCCCGATGCCCCGCAAAGGGCCTGGGAAGCTCACCAAGCAGGCCTCCAACCCTGCCGCCTCTTACTCACTTCCCGGTGCCCTCCAACCCTGCCGCCTGTTTCCCACGCACCGGTCCTGGGTCCTGTGCTGTTCCGCCCTGCAGCTGCTCTGTGCACTCGGGAGGTCCCTCAGCCCGGCCTGTGCCCTCTCACAGTCTGGGACCCCTTGGGGGATATCCACCTGCTGGCATGCCTGGCCAGCCTGGGTGACGGGCTTTAAAGCTGCCCACAGCTCCCATTGACCCAACGTCCCAGCAAGGCTGGCTGGACGCAGGTTCTGGGGTTTATCTCTTATAATTGATGCTGTTCCTTTAAGGCGAGGACTCCTAGTAAACAAAGCCTCCTCTCTGCTTCACCTCGTGGCTTCTATAATGACACAATGTTGTTATTCTTAGACTCAGGCCCGGCTTATTATGTTGCAAATTGTTGCAAATGTGTGTTTTGCTTCAGGCAAAAGGCTAAGGAGCCAGCGCACAGGTAGTTTCACTTTCGCTCCTGCTGCAACAGACGGACACTGCCTAAACATTTACTCAGGTCCGTGAGTGGCGGCCACTATGTTGGCTGGGTTAATTTGCATACAGTCGCTCTGATTGGCTGTTGGGCGTCCTGGAGAAACGGTTAATTTTACTATTCCGCTTTTATTAGTTTAGATAGATTGGGAGTTTGTTTTAATTAAAAATGTTTACAGTCAGGCCGGTGTGGCTCAGTAGTTGAGCAATGACCATGAACCAAGAGGTCACCATTTCGATTCCCCATCAGGGCACATGCCTGGGTTGTGGGCTCGATCCCCAGTAGGGGGTGTGCAGGAGGCAGCCAATAGATATTTTTCTCATCAATGTTTCTGTCTCACTATCCCTCTCCCATTCTCTTTCTCCAAAAAAATCAATGAAGCATATTTTTAAAATACGTACAAAGATGTAGACAATAATATAAAACAGAGCTGCTTTAAAATGGAGCCGGAGCTGCCAGGCCAGAGGAACTGCCTTGCGTGTCTTAGGCCTCAAACCATGGAATGTCAAAAACTGGGCAAATTGGCCTCTGAAGTGGGTTAAGGAACACTGTGTCTCAAAAGCACTGTTTGCAAAGAGGACAAGAAAGCAGACGTGACTACTGGACTGGTGACCACATAGATGTCCAACCTCCTGTCACAAGAAAAAGACAAATCACAACATCATGAGATGCATAATAACATTTCACTCATAAGGTAAAGGAGAATACGAAGTATTGACAGTTCTAAGTCCTGGTGAGGAAGGACACGTGGAAATGAATACTGTTGCACCCTCTGGGTAGCAGGATAACTTTCTCGAAGGGAATTTGGTAGTACTCATTAAAATCGAAAGCGGCCATGCTCTCTCTTTACTTTATTTCATTGTGTTTTGTTCCAATGTACACAAGTTTACTGGGTAAAAACCATAGCACAGGTAATCACCACTGGCATCTACATTTATGGTTTGCTTCCTTAGTTCATTCACCTCTTCTTCTGCGAATGGGATCCTGATTTTCTACGGGGTATTTACCCGCTCAGCCATCCAATGGATGTTGAGCTAAACTCCAGCTCCAGAGACGAGCCCAGGTTGGTTGAAGCCAATCCTATGTTCCTGTCTATGCTGACGGCTCTGAGCTGGGCACAGTGTCATCGGGGCATCAGGAACAAAACCAAGCCCACGGGAACAATAAGAAGAGCCCTGTTCTCCCTGGCTGGTGTGTCTCATGTGGTCGGGTGCTGTCCTGTCCCAAAAGATTGCCTGTTTGATTCCTGTCGGACATGTGCCCTGGGTGGGCACGATGCTCGGGAGGGCGAGTGCAGGAGGCAGCCAATCGGTGTTTCTCTCTCACAGTGATGTTTCTCTTTCCTTCTCCCTCTCTCACTAAAAATCAATAAAAAATTTTTAAAAAGAAAAACAGAAGAGAGCCTTTTGTTCCTCTGAGTGGGAACAGGACTGCAGAAGCATTGGCTGTGTGAAGGTGCCCTCAAGCCTGGTGCCCCTCAGGTGGGGACTGAACATGAAGTGGGCTCTGGGGCGGGCACCTCACTTGTCCTGGTTTCCTGAGAAACATCCGCATTTGGTGCTGAAGGTGTAAAATAGTGCATAGAGAAATACTGCCATAGAGCTCATGTTACAAAATGCAGGACACATTTCAAAGATCCATCAAAATAAAGAAATGGTTAAATAAATCGCAACATAAGCAAGCAAATTGTGGAATATTATACTGCAATAAATAAAACTAGAGAGAGATCTGCATGTACTAACAGATTTATATTAAGTGAAAAAGGGGAATCGCACTTATGCAAAAATTAAACATGCTAACTCCTCCCCTCAAAAGCCCCAAGCCAGTCTGATGGTGTCTATGTCTATAAAGGCACAGAGGCAACCTGAGAAAATAGGAACAGTGGTGACCTCAGGAAAGGGAGGAGACTGGGTGGGGCTGTGGGAGATTGTCTTCTCCAGCGATGGCCCCACCCACCAGTATATCTCCCATCCCACCCCCTGTGCTGTCTCGCACATAAAAGCATCACTCTGTCTCCAGAAACACAAGGTACCTCTTCCTGAATTGGGTGGATTTGCCTCACCAATAGGATGTAAAGGAGTGATGCTTGGAGATAGATGGTCAAAGCTAGGTCATAAAAGACAATATGGCTTTCTCTTTGTTCTCTCTCTCTCTCTCTCTCTCTCTCTCTCTCTCTCTCCCCCCCCTCTCCTCTCTTTTGGACTCAGCCGCCATGCTGTGAGGAAGCCCAAGCTACATGGAGAGGCCCATGGAGGTGTTCCAACCAACAGTTTCAACAGAAGCCCTGGTCAGCCACCAGAGGTGTGAGTGGAGGAGCAGAGCCTTCAGACAACCCGTCTTACAGACTTTGAGCCTTCCAGCTGGAGCCGCCGGCAACTTAGAGCAGAGAGCAGCGATCCCTGTCAAATGCAGGCGTCTGTCCTGCCTGAATTCCTGACCCGCAGAAACTGGGAGCAGAGTAGAAGGTGTTTCCCATGCTAGGTTGGGGGCGATTTGTTATGCAGCCATGGTAATTGAGTGGACTGTGATGGCCTGTGCCATGTTTAATGTTCTAGGGAGGCAGCTCATGGACCGGCATCCGATGGTAGTGGGCCTCCTGCCCCTGAGCACTGTGGGTCCCCCCACCATACAGGTACTTATTTGTTCAGTCCCATACGCATGTACAGCACTTACAGAATTGTTAGCCTGCACCCCGTGGGAAACCAATTAACAGCGCTTACATACAGTTATTTTATTTTAGTCTTACCTTTTCCAGTCAAAATCCCCCTTCCCACAGATCCCTGGGTCGGCCCTCTTCCCCAGACTCCGCCTAAATCCTCTCCAGTCCTCTCAGCACTCCTGCCTTACTGCTAGCCCCACTTCCCAGAGGGGCTGGGCTCTGGGTTAAGGGAGGGTCAGTAGGAAGGATGGAGGGCGGGGGTCCTTACATAGCCCAGAGGCAGGGCTGCTTGGCCAGGCTCTTATGCTGTCTCTGGTGGCTTAGAACAAAGCCCCCCCAAGCTGGGCAATGTCCTTCACCCTCACGTGGCTTCTGGGCTGCTCTGGCCAGGGCCGCAGGAAGACCCTCTGTCCTGGCCCCTCCTCTTGCTCCAGGCCAGCGTTTAGCGGAAGCCACCCTTACAGAGGCCTGCCCCCAGGGGGTGGGGGAGGATGTCTGTGGCCCAGGCGGCCCAGCCCCCATCTTCCAGCTGCTTCCCAAGCCTTGCCAAGGCTCGGCTTCACTGCACAGCCAGCAGGGTCCGTGTGCAAAACCCAAAAGGACCCACACAGCACTTTGCTGGCGCACTGACTCCTGCCAATTCATTCCACACGTAGCACGTGAGCCCGAAGCCTCATCCAGAGGTTGGTGCTTTCCAGTCTTCACTTCTCTCCTGAAACTCTTCCAGAGGCGCCACCGCCTGCTTCCGCTCCCTTCCCACTCCCTAGTTGGGCTTGTGCTACAATCGAGGCTACAGGGAGAGTGATCCTTCATCCCAGAGCAGCAAGCCTGATGCCCCAGGGAGCCTGATGCCCCGAGGAGACTGATGTCCCTGACGCAATGCTTGTGGCTTTTCTCTTGCTGAACTGCTGTTGTCAGGTGTTTCAAATGGGCAACACTTCTCTTCACACTGGAAAGGGGAAGACTAACTTCCTTCCAACCCCTCCCAAAGCCCCCCTATTGTCAGACTCAACACGCAGAGAGAGCTGAGCAGCCCAGATGCTGCTGGGGTAGGGTGGCCTGAAGTGGAGTTTCTCCCAGTGAAGGTCAGTCTTCAGGGCTTCTTGATGCCTCAACCTTTGGGCTAACCTTGCGGAGAATCACCAGAAGCTACCAGGCACGGCGAGGCTGACCGTAGGGAAGTGTTTTGTGTGTGTTCGTTTTCTGTTGCTTCTTGTAACTGAGAAGAAGTGAGTCAGTGGACCACGTAAGGAACACTCAGCCGCAGAGAAATGGACTCCAGCCCTTCCTCCTCTGCCCCGGGGCTGGGAAGGGAGCTCTGTTTGCCTTCAGACTTAATGACAGGCTGCTGCTGCGGTTTGTTTGGAACTGCGTCAGGGGTTCGACCCAACCTCAGGGCGCCCACACAAATAGCCTAGGCTCCTCTGTCCCGGGAGGAGGGGGCACCCCTCAGGCTGGGCCCTCAGCATGTCCCTGGCCCAGCGGGCCCAGCGCCCCCAGCACCCCCAGCTCTGGCTCCCTGGGGCCAGCTGTGTAATGAGGGTTCTGGATGCAGCAGTGCCTTTTCCAACATCTGCTTCCCTGGAAGGGTGACCTCAGCTGGGAGGAGGGGCTCCCTGGCCCGAGGCCATGCACATGACTAGAACTCCAGGATTCCAGGGCCACTCCCTCTGCATGTTCTTAGAGAGCCACGCTGGGAGCTCTAGGGGAGGGGTCAGGGGAGGGTCTTCCCTCCCTCTCTGTCCAAACTGTGCTGGCCACAGGCCACCTTGGGCACAACTCTCAGCTGCCAGTTGCTAGCCCATCCTGAGTGAATGGACCTTGAACCTTGAGAGCTTTGGCTCCACTTGGCAGGAGAGATCCCAGCCCCCAAGGCCAGCAGTGAGCCGCCAGGGCTCCATGTGCGCCTGGGCCAAGTCCCGCCCGCTCCCCGTCACACCCCAGGCATCGCAGCCCCCACGCAAAGCAGCACCTGTGCTCCCTTTAAACCGAGCAGAACGGGGAGGCTCTCTTATTCTCTAAATAGTTTTATTAATTTTTCAAGAGAGAGGGGAGAGAAAGATGGGCTGGCTGCCTCCTGCAGGCCCCCTCCTGGGGATCAAGTCTACAATCTGGGCGTGTGCCCCAATAGGAATCGATCCTGCAGCCTTCGGTGCATGGTACGGTACCCAACCAGCTGAGCCACACAGCACAAGTAGAACGGCTATCACAGGCCCTCATCGTCAGACTGGCTCCTTCCCATTCAGTCCTTCAGAGAAAGTGTCTCCTGGGAGATGATACAGTCCCTCATAAGTGGTCAAGGAGGAGGCCAACCATTGCCTCTTCCCCAGAGCACCACCCCAAGCTTCCTGGATGATTCCAGGCCTCCCAGGGTGAATAGGGATAAGGTGGGGACTTCTGGGAAGGCTGGATAAGGCTGGGTGAATTCCCACAGGAAATTCCCCAGAAAGGAATCTGACCAACACTTAGGGGCCAGAACCTGTGACGGTCCATTCAGATATACACGAGTGTTAGGGGGTGTAGGTTTCAGTGTACAAATCTTGCCTTTCCTTGGTTAAATTTATTCCTAAATATTTTATTATTTTTGATGCTATGTAAATGGAACTGTTTTTTTTAATATCTTTTTTGTACTATTTATTACTGTTCAGAAAACAACTATTTTTGTTATTCAACTTTGATGAATTTGTTTATTAATTCTAACTAGAGGTCTGGTGCACAAAAATTTGTGCACTCAGGGGGTGGAAGGGGCAGTCCCTCAGCCCAGCCTGTGCCCTCTTGCAGTCTGGGACCCCTCTCACAGTCTGTCTACCTGCTGGCATGCCTGGCCAGCCTGGGTGAGGGTCTGACGGCTGTTTGCAGGCTGACCAAGCCTCCCAGTGGGAACCCTCACCCCAGGGGGGCATGGCCAGCCTCGGTGAGGGGCTGAGGGCCGTTTTCAGGCTTCCCACAGCCCCTTCAGGGTTCGGGTCCCTATTGGGGTGGCTGGCCAGCCTGGGTGATGGGCTGAGGGCTGTTTTCAGGCTGGCCACAGCTTCCATTGACCCAAGGTCCCAGCAAGGATGGCTGGAAGCAGGTATCTGGGATTTGTTTATCTTCTATAACTGAAACTCAGTAGCCTTGAGTAGAGCTCAGGGCCCTCAAGGCCCTGGCTTCCTCCATTGCCTGGAGCAACTCTAGCTTCGTGGCTGCCACCATCTTAGTTGGGCTAATTTGCATATTTGCTCCTGATTGGTTGGTGGGCATGGCTTGTGGGTATAACAGAGTGAGGGCTAATTTGTATATTACTCTTTTATTAGATTAGATAGTTTCTGTGTGGGTTCTTCAGGGTTTTCTATATATAAAATTATGTCATCTCTAAATATAGTTTTAATTCTTTTTCAAGTTGGATGCCTTTTATTTCCTTCTGTTTCCTAATTGCTCTGACAAGAACTGCAATAAAATGTTGAAATGAGCCCTTCCTGGGTTGGCTCAGTGAATAGAGCATCACCTGCAAACTGAAGGGTCTCAGGTTCGATTCTGGTCAAGGCCACATCCCTGGGTTTCGGGCTTGATCCCCAGTAAGGGGTGAGCAGGAGGCAACCAATCAATGATTCTCATCATTGACCTTTCTATCTCTTCCTCCCTCTCCCTTATTCTTTGAAATCAATAAAAATATATTTTTTGAAATGAAGTGGCAAAAGCTGGCACCCTGGATTTGCTCCGGTCTGGGAGGAAAGCACTCAGCCTTGCACCACTGGGTGTGCTGCCAGCCATGGCTTTTCATATGCGGCCTTTCCATGTTGAGGAAATGCCCTCTGGTCCTCGTACACTGAGTGTTTTTATCAGAAAAGGCCGCTGGGTTTGGCTAAACGCTTTTCCTGCATCAACTGATATAATTACGGATGTGGGGCTCCTCTTAAGGTGGTGCCTCACGTTGCTTGGTTTTCAAATGTGGAGCCAGCATCGCATTCCTGGGACGGGCTCCCCAGAAGGGAGGTCTGGTCCCAAAGGCCTGGATCGCTCCCTGAGCTCAGCCAGTGACGTGGGAGGAGCTCGTGGGGAGGCCAGACGGAGCGGCACTCCCACGGTACCCGGAGCAGTGCCTGAGCATGTGTCTCCCTGACCATCTGTCACTCGAACCAGTCAGCACCGTGGGCACTGCCACCTCTGCTGGGGAGGAAAGAGAAGTCCTGCCAGTGTTGGCGGCAAGGAGGTCACCTTCGCTCGGCTCACTTCACCAGGGGAAGAGGGCTGTCCTCAGGGGCCGTGCCTGGTGTACCAGCCCATCAGAAATTCAATAAATACAGCAGTCCCTCCTCCCCCCTGGAAGCCACAGTTTCACTTTCCATAGTTTTAGCTACCAGCTGTCAATCACAGTTCGAAATATTAAACAGAAATTTCCAGAATAAACAATTCAGAAGCGTGCTGTTGCATGCCATGCTGAGTGGTGTGATGACATTTTGGTCATCTGCTCCGTCATGTGTGGGATGTGAATCACCCCTTTGTCCAGTGGGTCCATATTGTATATATGTGACCACCTGCTAGCCACTGTTATGGGATCGCCTGTGTTCCTGTTACAGTGCTTGTGTGCAAGTCTCCCTTATTTTGCTTAAAATGGCACACAAAACAGTGATGCTGGCAATTGGGATATGCCGAAGAGAAGCCTCAAAGTGCCTCCTTCCAGTGGAAAGGAGCCTGTGTGTGTGTGTGTGTGTGTGTGTGTGTGTAAGTGTTGAGAAGTAAGTGTAAGTTCAGGCATCCACTTGGGATCTTGGAACACATCCCCCCATAAATAAGGGGGAGCTACCATGTTCATTAGGTCAGAGGCAAACACGTAAGAATTTTTATTATTTGTAGGAGAACACTAGAAGCATGTGCATATTATTTAAATTTTTATTTAAGTTTTAAAACAATTCCCAAAATTGAAGATAACCAGCAAATTCATTATTACTTTGTTGGATAACACACATAATCGGCTATTTACAGAGCACGGGTTCCCAGGCAGGGGTACGCTCCAATGAAATACCACTGTGCAGACCACTTTTTGTGTGTTATTTACATCCCGTAGTGAAAAAGGTGTGAATGGCTCTTACACACACAGATTCAAGTCGGCTTACGGGAAACTTACAGCCCACAGCGTTAGTCACGTGATGCGAGCAGTAGGCAGTAGGACTCATCACCCGCAATTGATCACAATAAAGCCAAACTAAGATAATTAAAAAGCAGGAACAGCAGCCATTGAAAACTGATCTCTCAAGACCACTGATGAGGCTCTGGACACAGAGTGTGCGTGCTTGCCCACATCGCCAGCCTTCTCTCTGCTCCAGTCACGTGCCGGGAGCCGCTGCACAGTGTGGGGGCCAACGCCTTAGCGGGGCCCCGCATCGCATTGCCTGCAAAGCCTAATACCAGACCACTTTCAGACACAAGCACCAAACCTCTGGAACCAAAGTACCCCGATTGCCAACGCAGAGCCCGCAGGAGAATGCAAGCAACGAAGTCAGTGTAACATGCGCTAGTCCTCGAGGGATGGAAAAAGGACGTGGAAGAGCGCAGCCGTGCGGGGCCCCCAGCGGTGCGCTGGGCCAGGGAGTGTGGGCCAACGACAGCCAATTACTAAGTCTTTCAATAACTTCAGCAAGCCAGTTGTTTAATAAAGTCATTATCCAAATTAAAATTATATACGCTTATAATTAAATAAATTCTATGAAACACAAAAAATAAACACATCCAACTCATCAGTTCCTAATTATTTCACTACATCGTGTGACACACCGGCAGCTTGTAGGAGGGCTCAGAGGCAGAACTGACAGCAGGGTGATCGGCAAAGGCTAAAATCAAGGCCTCCCCCCACCCTGCCCCCTGCAGGCTGTGAAACATTCAACATCTTATTGCATCGCTGGGGCTCCTACAAGGCAGTTACTGGAGCACACAGTTCAGGTTGCAAAGGCCAGCCCTTTAGACAACTTCTCTTTCCAGAAGCTTCCACAATACAGGCCATATCCTAATCCATCTGAAAAGTTCTTAGGACCCTCTCACCTACAGTGGGCAACAATTTAGGAAGGGAACTCTCGCCCATCACTGTGATGCCACAGCAACCAGGAATGTGGGCCAGGCAGTATTCTTTCTCTTTAACGGGTGGAAGAACCGAGCCTCAGCAAGGGGGGAGCTCCTGGGCTCGCACACCTGCGGGACGGGAACCTAGCTTCCTTCATGACCGAAGGCAGAGAGGTGGGCAGATTTTCCTTAAATCAGCTTAAATCAGCACCAGGTCCAGAACTGGGTCCTCAAATAATTGAGCACGTCCTCTGGCAGTATACAACAACCACCTTGAACTAAGGTTGTCTGCCTTGATAATCCTGCTTCTAGGAATTCATTCCCAAGGAAATCAGGGGAGTGCCGAAGATTTTGCTTGCCCGTTTTGAGGGGGTGTTGCTTATACTCATGGGCGCAGAAGCCACCTGTGTCCCCAGGCAGGAAGTTGGGCTGCATTGATTGGATGGCGTTAGCCTCACCTGGGAATTTGTTAGAAATTAAATTCCTAAGCTTCTCCCAGTGAGGACCAGCAAACGGTGCTTAAGAAGCCTGCCTTGGGATTGACTCAAATGCCCTGTGACTGATTCCAATGCCTGCCGGAGTCTGAGAAGCCCTGGGTTAATTAACTATGGGACAGCTAAACGGTGGAATACAATGCAGTTCATGAAGAACACGGAAAACTATGTTCACAGTATAATAAGTAAAACATACCATGCAATTCCAGTTCTGCAAACCTAGTATATGCATATATGCATGCTCACACAAACGATACATGCCAAAATGTGAACAGCATTTATATTTAAAACAGGAGTTCCCCATCCTTTTATCTTTATTTTCAAAGTATTGAACAATAAACACAAGAAAATGTTTTAAACATAAGTAATAGATTACTTCTAGTTTCATTTAAATGAAGTGAAATTTAACAGTAAAATAAATGTAGGTTCTCTTTGTAAAGCCCCTTGGGCCCTGCCCGCCGTCTCGGGGTGCTCCACGCTGGTTCCCGTGCTCTTCCACCCAGGGCAGCAGCCCCTTGTCACCAGCAGCATTGGCTCCTGGGCGCAGAAAGGAGGCTCTGTCCACACAGGGTTAAAGTAAACTGCCAGAAGAAGCCCTGGGAAAGACATGACATTTGTTTGCAAGGAAACATAAACAAGGACAAATGAAGACAGAGAATGTGGCTCAGGGAGATCTGATCAGAGCCAGCTGGGCAAGCAGGCCCCGTGCGGTGCGGGGCAGAGAGAAGTGAACCCCATGGAGGGAGCTCCCAGTGGGCGGGGGCCCAGCAGCAGCTGGCCAGAGCCTTTCTGCCAAGGAGAGCTGCCCAGGGGTGTGGCCCAGGATAAAACACACCTGGGAAGCTGGGTTTCCGGTTGCCAGGAAGGCCCACCCAGAGGCTGTCCTTTTAGCCCCACTCATAGAACAGAACAGAATCAGCATTTACCAACCACTGACCTTAGGCCAGACACAGAGCGGGTGTTTCATTATGTCATTTAATTCTTAGGATGGGCCTAGAGGAGGCCACTGCCTCTGTCACCTCATCTGCCCCCAGACCCCCTCAGCCTGACTCAGCCATGCCTGCAGCTGTCCTCACAGCATCCACTCTCCACCCGACCCGTCTCTGGGCCGTCTTTTCCTTAATTCTGCTCCTACCACGTTGCTGCCCTGTTTGCAGAGCGTCCTTACACTTCATTATGTCCAGTCAGTCCTCTCCCTGAGACTCTCAGCCAAGGTCATTGTGATGACCCCTCAGGTCCGCAGAAGCAGCTCCAATTTCTCTCTCCGGCCAGTCTGGCATGGGTGCTAAAGCTGAGATGCAAACTGGCTCAAAGCGGGCAGGAGGGACACACTTCCACCCCAATGTCAGGCCCAGCAGCCTCAGAGCCAGACTCCGCACAGCATCGGGGAAAGCATCATTATACCTAACACTGCCACTCACATGCCACCCTGGCCAAGTGGCACGCATGCTGCAGTTTTACAAGGAAAGCTCTCTGCCCTAGAGAGTCCATGTGGATGCCAACAGACACACACAACACTTTTCATTCAGCATGGTTTACAGCAACAAAAAATTAGAAATGCCCCTAACCAGTTTGGCTCAGTGGATAGAGCGTCAGCCTGCGGACTCAAGGGTCCCAGGTTCGATTCCGGTCAAGGGCATGTACCTTGGTTGCGGGCACATCCCCAGTGGAGAGTGTGGAGGAGGCAGTTGATCGATGTTTCTCTCTCATAAATGTTTCTAGCTCTCTATCCCTCTCCCTTCCTCTCTGTAAAAAATCAATAAAATAAAAAAATTAGAAATGAAGCACATTAAAAACTGAGTATAACACTGGAAATAATTTCAATCAATAAAAACATGGAAAGTATTTAAGAGGCAAAAAGCATTGGTGAGCAGGTGGGAGAAGGCTACTGCTTAGATCCTGTTGGGCACGGAGTGAATTGAGAGAGACTCAAAGAACATGTTAGCAGTGACTGCTGCAGCTTTTACCTCCAACACCCGCAATCAGCCTACTCAGGTTTCAACTTCCTTCTGAGTAGCATACAGCCATTTGCATTTTCTAGGAAAACCACCCATTTTACCTACATGTTCAGATTGACTCCTATGAACGTATTCTTTGTTATGCATTCACTCCTAACATTTTCAATGCCTGTCCCTTGATAACAATAACCGTTTACTGAGCACCTGCTTCCTGCCTGCCACGGTTCTAGGCTCTGAGATAGAGTGAGAGACCCCTGTCCTCAAGGCGCTGGCGTTCCTGCGGGGGAGGGTAACATACAGATCCTCCACTCGCTCGGCTTCTGTCAGTTTGAGTGCCACCTGCGCCTGCTTCTTTGAATGTGTGTTGCTGTCCCATCAATCGTGGACATTTTGGATGGCGCATCATGGAGACTCTGGATGCTGAAGAATGTTGGTTTCTAGTTGTTGTGTTTTCCTGGATTTTGTATTTGTCTATTTAGCATCCATTCGTCACAGGGCCAAACTGACAGCCGAAGCTGCTTATGCCTCCCCTGCAATCCAGCATTCGCGAGTAGGTGAAAATCATAGGGTAAACCCTCCAACCAATCCAGGTTCATAGCCCCAACACCTCCTGTATGTCACTGTCTCACATCAAGACAATAGGCCCTGCCTTCAGCCACCCTCCCCGGGCATCAGGAACCGAGAACGTGACAGCCAGCGCCTGCCAACCTCACCCACAATGGCCGTCCGAGCCGGCTCCCCCTGCCTGGCCTCTGGTGGGAAACACTCTGCCTTACTCCTGTCCTTTGACCAAATGGGGGCCCCCAGGGCCCTAAATGGCATGGGGTTACATTCTCCTTCTTTGGGGAATGAAAGGGATGCAGTCATTTTAAATGACATTGACCTGTGTCATCACGTAGTCACCCGAAATCTGGGCACAGTCATGGGTCTGTCGAGTTAAATCACAGCAAGTGACCTGGCGTCTGTAGAGCCTGGGCCTGGGCTTTGTGGGTGGGCCTGCTCCAGTTTCCCTCCAGTCCCAGGGCAGCACCGCCAGCGTTTCAGGGAAGCAGATGTGTTACTGGGCAACTAGTGCGGGCACTCAGAGAACAGAACGAACCAGAGGTGCAGAAAGCGATTTCTGTTCGGTAACTGGCCTGTGCAGTGAGGAGTCGATAGGGCCACACCTGCAGGGTGGGCATTGCCAGTTCAAGCCCGAAGGCTGTGCTGTGAAGCCTCCTCCTGGGAGCGCTCCGTCTGGGGGCCTCACACCTCCCGCCGATGGCAGAGGCCTACCCACATCATGGAGGACAATGGGTGTAAGTGTTCATCTCATCCACACCCCCCAGAAACACCCAGGGAGAGGTTGCCTGCTTATCCAGACACTGCCGCCCGGCCAAATGCCCACATAGACCAACCCTCGCCCCACGGTCCTCTGATGTGTCCAGATTTGAACGCCACACTGTCCCTCAGCTGCAGAGCAGCTGATCAGGCCTCTGCGCAGCATGTTCTGGCGTCCAGCTGCTGTTTTCCAGGGGGCCCTTGGCTGTTGCCCTCTGCATGCCCAGCGAGAAGCCAGCAAGGATTTCAGTGGGATTTTTGAACAGAATTCAGGTCTCCCTCTAAGGCTACTTCCTTTCTGGGATTGGTCCCCTAAGTTCCTAATCACGATAAATGCCTCAAGTCCCACCTTGTCCTCCCACTCAGTGAAACACCCTCTTTCTGCTTAAATTCCACTGCCCCTGTGCAATGCAAACAGGAGAGCAGGTCATCGTGGGCCCATCTCAGTGTGGGGCAGTGTGGGCCCAGTCAGTAGGGGGCAGTGTGGGTCCAGTCAGCAGGGGGCAGTGTGGGCCCAGTCAGTAGGGGGCAGTGTGGGTCCAATCAGCGAGGTGCAGTGTGGGCCCAGTCAGCAGGGGGCAGTGTGGGCCCAGTCAGCAGGGGGTAGTGTGGGCCCAGTCAGCGAGGGGCAGTGTGGAGCCCTCTGACTTCTCTTCTTTTAAGGCTCGCTGTCCCTCTGGCTTCTTCCTGCTTCAAGCGGCTCTACTGTGCCTTTCGATGTTTTTCCTACGTTTGTGCTGCATTTGTAACTGTTATTGAGGGAAGGTTAGAATGATTCACTACTCTGTCATTTCCACCTTCAGACACCCTGGAGAGTTTTGAACAATATTTTGAGATTTACAGCGAAGAAATGCTGTGTGCAAGCATTTTACTATTTTTTGGATTTTTATTTTCTTGGAGCCGGTGAGCTCACTTTTGTTTCCTTTGGCCTCCTAGAGGAATCCTGCGCCTCCACTGCTGCTTCTGCAGGTTCGCTGACGCGTCCTGCTCCTTCCCTGTGGGAATGAGGTTGGACTTTACTTCAGAGCCACCTGTCAGGTACATAAGCTTCATGATGCTTCTATCATCGATGTCAAGTTTCTTCTGTGTCTTGTCAAGCTTTTTACTTGAATTCAGTTTTTCCTGATATTACTCTTTCTACATCTGTCATATTTTTGTTAGCATTTGCCTGGTATAAACTTTTTCACCTCTTTATCTTCTATCTTACTATAATTTTTACTTTAGTTATGTTTCTTACAAATACCAGGAGGCTGAATTTTTAAATCAAAATAAATATTTGTTTTAAATAGATAATTTAACTAATTCACATTTATTTTTATACCAGAGGCCTGATGCATGCAATTCGTGCATGGGTAAGGTCCCTTGGCATGGCCGGCAATCAGGGCCAATCTGTGGGACAACCAGTGGGGTGATTGGGTGGGCCCCCGCTGGCACCCACCGTAGCTGGCCTGGGGCCTGCAGGCAGGGGGCAGCTCCTGCATTGAGCGTCTACCCCCTGGTGGCCAGTGAGCATCATTGCAACCAGTCATTCCACTGTTCAGTCGATTTGCATATTAGGCTTTTATTATACAGGATGTTTATACATATCTCTGCCACCCTGATTTGTTATCTGGTTTATGATGTTTTCTTGTTTGTTCTTCCTCCTCCTCCTCCTCCTGCTCCTCTTCCTCCTCCTCTTCCTCCTCCTTCATTCTCTTCTTTTGTTTCTCTTAGCCCTGTAATTGCTTGGAAGCTTTCCAGCCCCACCCCCTGTTAATTCTAGGAGCTTCACTCAAATTTATATCATACAAATTTAATACTATATGTTTCTATCAATATAGTATTAAGAATTAATCAACATTCTATATTATGGCCTTAACAATATAACGCTTTTATTTCTCTCCCTCATTTTGTTTTCATATAACTTCCCATGCTGATAACATGTAAAATTTAATGTAGTTAATGGTGCTGTAATTTTGAAAATAATCATTACCTATTTAAATTTAAACATAAATGTTAGAGTTTCTTGGCTCCCTGCCACTTCTTTTATTCCATATAGTCCTTTAAAATTTGTTTTTAATTTTGCTGAAGTTCATCTTCTAGTCATGTTTTTCGGAAAGAATCTCTGTAGAGTAAATTTACTGGGGTTTTGAGGTTCTGGCATCTTTTTCTCCCCTTCTCAATCAAATGATCATTTGGGCATAGGATACTGTGGGGCATACTTTCCCCTGAGAATTTTAAAACTACTGCTCCTTTATGTCCTTTCCTTCAGTCCTGCCAATAGAAGTTCACTTGTGGTCACATCCTGGGGGGCTTGGCCAGCCTGCAAACAGCCAGCAGCCCCTCACCCAGACTGGCCAGGCACGCCAGAAGGTGGGCATCCCCAGAGGGGTCCCAGACTGCGAGAGGGCATAGGCCGGGCTGAGGGACCCCCCTGAGTGCACAAATTTTTGTGCACTGGGCCCCTAGTTTATACTAATAAAAGAGTAATTTGCTAATTAGACCAGGAGACCTTCCGAAGACTTTCCAGACATCCTTCTGGACAGAGCAGGGGGCTTAACTGGCCCTCAAACAGCCCCCAGCCCTTCTCCCAGGTTGCCCTGCTCTCCAGCCCAGACTGCCTCACCCCCAGTAGGGACCCTCACCCCATCAGGGGGCTGGCCAGCCTGCAAACTGCTGCAGGCCCCTAGTCCAGGCCAGCACCAACCCTCAAGGAGTCCCCCACCCTGATCCTGGACCCACTTCAGGGCAGACCAGCCAGCCCCCACCCATGCATCAGGCCTCTATCTTCTATACTAATAAAAGGGTGATATGCTAATTAGACTGGGAGATCTTCTGGTAGACCTTCCAGTTGTCCTTCCGGATAAATCCATGGTGGTAGGCCAAGGCAGAAGCAGTTTGGGCGATTAGGCCGGTGCGGTGGGGGCAGTTGGGGGCAATCAGTCTGGCAGGCAGAGTGGTTAGGGGTGATCAGGCAGGCATGCAGGTGAGTGGTTAGGAGCCAGCAGTCCCAGATTGCAAGAGGGATGTCCAACTGCCGGTTTAAGCCCGGTGGGATCGGGCCTAAACTGGCAATCAGACATCCATCGAGGGGTCCCAGATTGGAGAGGGTGCAGGCAGGGCTGAGGGACACCGTCCCCGGTGCATAAATTTCATGCACTGGGCCACTAGTCCTATATAATAAAAGCCTAATATGTTAAGTGTCTGGTCAGCCATTCAACCAATCAAACTGTACTATGCTAATGATATGCTAAGGCACTCAACTGCTCACTATGACATGCACTGACCACCAGGGAGCAGACGCTCTGACTGGTAGGTTAGCTTGCTGCTGGGATCCGGCCGATCAGGACTGCGTGAGACAGGCTGGATACACCCTGGAATCCTCCCACGGTCCCTCCCTGGCTTACCAATCTCCTGTGTCCCTCCAAACCCTGATTGTGCACCAGTGGGGTCCCTTGGAATGGCCTGCACCCTCTCGCAATCCAAGACCCCTCAGGGGATGTCCAAGAGCCAGTTTCGGCCCAACAACAGAACAACCAGTCGCTATGATGCTCACTGACTACCAGGGGCAGATGGTCAACGCAGGAACTGCCCCCTGGTGGTCAGTTCACTCCCACGGGGGAGCACTACTCAGCCAGAAGCTGGGCTGGCGAGTGCAGCAGCAGTGGGAGCCTCTCCCCCCTCCACAGCGAGCTAAGGATGTCCAACAGCCAGGCTCAGGGATCCTGCCCGCCCCCCTGACCAATACCTGCCAACTACATGAATTTCATGCACCAGGCCTCTAGTTGTGTATAATAGGATATTATAAAAATTAAGTTACGGAATTTTTATTAAGCATTTCTTACATACTGTTATATTGGCTGGGCCAAAAAAATATTCGTTGTGGGCCCCATGTGGCCTGCGGGCCATGAGTTTGAGATGCTTGTACAGAATGCCTGCCCAGTGTGCCTTTGAGAGGTCAAAGCCATCAAAAGCAAGGACAGTCAGAGCAACCATCACATGATGTACTTGGTGTCCTAGTACAGAGATGGGGTATGAGGGGAAAACTAAGGAATCCAAATTTGGTCCAGACTTTAACAGATACTAATGTAATCGCGCTGGTTCATTAATTACAACATATAAACCAGACCCATGTAAGATGTTACTTTAGTGTGGGGCTTGTGGGAACTCTTAGAACTACCCTCACAACTTTCTAGGAAATCTAAAATGGTTCTAAAATTAATCCTATATAATAAAAGAGTAATATGCAAATTGACCCAACAGCAGAATGACTGGGAATGGCTGGTCACTATGACACACACTGACCACCAGGGGGCAGACGCTCAATGCAGGAGCTGCCCCCTGGTGGTCAGTGCACTCCCACAGGGGGAGCTTTGCTCAGCCACAAGCCAGGCTGATGGCTGCCAGTACAGCCGTGATGGTGGGAGCCTCTCCTGCCTCCTCAGCAGCACTAAGGATGTCCAACTGCAGCTTAGGCCTGCTACCCCCTGGCAAGTGGACATCCCCTGAGGGCTCCTGGGCTGCCAGAGGAGTGTCTGACTGCCAGCTTAGGCCCGATCCCTGGGAGGAGCAGGCTTAAGCCAGTAGGTAGACATCCCCCAAGGGTTCCCAAACTGCAAGAGGGCACAGACCAGGCTGAGGGACCCCCCTTCCCCCAAGTGTACCGGGCCTCTAGTTTTTATTATAAAAATATATTTTAAAATTATATGTTTCACCTGAAATTTCACCGACAATGAAAATTTTCTTAATTTCAGTGACTGGATTTTGGGACGGGGTCAAAGTGGACCCAAACACGTTATGAGTAATAGGTCACATTACCTGAGTGCCCATGACATGCCAGAGTTGTAAGAGGGTTTTGTGAGTTACCTCATTAAATGCTTCAAAGACCCTATAGGACGGTGACAACTATTAGCCCATTTCACAAATGGGGACACTGAGGCACAGCAAGGTTACATAGTTTGTTCAGCTCACAAAGAAGCATGTGGCAGGAGAGCCCCACATGCTCATCCATCGCTCTGTACTGCTCAGAGGGACCACACCTGAGGAGAGAACCTGTCAGTTCAAATTCCAGGACCATGAACACTCAGACCCAAACGCACTAAGTGAAGCTGAACTCTGGCCCGAGTGACCGCCCTGCTCTGTGCACACAGTGTGGGAGAGGGCTGTCACCAGTGAAGATACAAATTATATTCTCTGCAGGATGGTTCATCTACCCGACACATCTGGGATTATGACGAATGACTCAGAAGGGAGAGAACCCGCCACAGGATGGACCCAGGGCACAGCTGGCCTGGCCCCTTCGGCTTCATGTCCAGGCATCAGCCCCTCACCTCCACGCGGCTCAGCACCCTCAGTCTGCACACTCCAATGCCTCTCACGGGTGCCGGAGCACATTTTGGTGCGGAGCACAGCCTGTGTGTTTGTACCCCAGTTCACAAGCTTGAACAGGGCGGGAATGTGGGCTCGCACGCTCTCCCAATGCAGCCGTGCTTTGGCTCCCGAGTAGCTGCAGACAAGCACTAGACCTTTCCCAAGACAGGGCGCCTGGGTCCTCCACTCCCCGTGCACTGGCACCAGGCCTAGGAGTGGTGGTGCTGGGCTGGCCTTTCCTTCACCCCCAAGCCTCTCTGTCTGCTAGTCTTGCCTCCTCACCTCCAATCAGCACCCCAAACCCATCCTCCCGCTGCACCTTTGCTGCCAGCATCCACCCCAGGCCACTCTCGCCTCTTGCTTGAATTGGGCCAAGACTCTGGGTCTGAGGAGTGATGTTGCATATCATGATTCACTTGAAAATCACAACTCTGATATTCTCCTCTCCATCTGCTGTTTGTCTACTTCTCAACTATTTTTAAACTTGGATGATGAAAAAGGATGTCATTTATTTACTTACGCAAGCCCCATATACTCTGGAATAGAATGTACCATAGAATATATTAGAATTCTATGGTATGTATACTTTCAACACACATAGAAGAACATAAACACAAATCCATTTATGTATGGATTTATGTATGGATTTAGTGTATATACTAAATATTATAATTAAGTTTGTAGACATAGAGATTAATACAGACTTAATTTGTTGATCTTGCCAGATAACCCTCCCCCAGCTCACCTTCTCACCCAGGCACTAGGTTCTGGCATCAGCAAAGCCATCTGCAGCCACCTCACCTACGCAGGGATGGCTCTTCCTCTGGTGTCCAGTGTCATCTGTCCCCTCTGCTTTGGGCAGGATCCTGCCCACTGAGATGGACTATCTGGGACCCACATGTGTTTGGGGCCCAGGGCCCACTGGCTTATTCCGGCTCTGGCTTCTGCTAGCACGCTCCCCAAGCACAGCCCGAGGCCGTCAAGATGGCCCCACTGAAGACATTGCACCCAGAGACACAATCACTTCCCAGGCGGCTCCCAAGCATGCCCGGGAGGTCTGCCCGCCAGCACCTCCATCCCCGGGAGCCGGTCCCAGGGCAAAGGGCTGTCAAGGGGGTGGGGGGTAGGACTGCCACAGAAGGGGCCACTGAGCTTGGGTTTGGATATAAGCCCAGGAGACACATTGCAAAGGCCCCCAGCCCCTCCCGCCTCCGGGCGTTTTAGCCCCTACAACCCTGGGAGAGAGCACTGGCCTCCACACACTTCTCTGTGCTCTTCCACAGGAGGCCTTGGGAGATAAACAGAACCAGAAGAGGGGCTGGGAAGAGATGGCAGAGGTGGGGGCGGGGAGCAGGCCCCACAGTTCTGTAAAGTCCACAGACAGTGGAAGGATTGCTGAACATTCAGAGGCAGCCCCTCTGTTCACAGGTGTCTCTGCCTTTCACAAAGCCGATATCTTAATTAAAATGCTGCCAAAGGACACAAATCAATGCACAGAGAGCTTACACGATGGTTTATTCTCTTACACACAGAAAACTGCGTATGATTACCGCATTACTGCTTTAGGTTACCAGTTAACAAAGGCTGCTAATGAGCTACATTGTTATCAAGTCAGATGAAAGATGCCCTGGGAATCCAGGCAAATTGTCGGAACACGGCACTTCATTTTGTGATCTAGCTCATCTGTCATCGCACACAAGGAGAGTAATCCAACCCAAGGAGCACCAGTGCATAGAACCACTGATCGCCGAGTGCCAAGGCACAGAGGGCTCCAGCGGCAGCCCCACAAGCACAGGTCAACATTACAGGGCAGAGCCGTGCGGACTGGCTGGGCCACAGAGCCTTCCATTAATGAGGACAGTGAACAGATGTTGCCGAGCCTCTCCATAACAAGGCATGCACACTGCAACAATACCAGGAAGTAATCCTGTGAGTGTAGCAACCATCGCTTACACTGGACTAGCTTTCTCCCGGGCGCAGCATCTGCTTTCCCAAGCAATCCTTTGCTGGCCCACCATGAGCGATGCAGGGCTGCAGGGCCGCAGGTCAGCCCGTGGCCGGCAGACGTGTCCTCTCGCTCCAGCCCAGCCTGCCATCTCTTCTTTGCAAGATCGGTATTTCGTCTGCAGGAAGAGAGACTGCCCCACGGTCTCCATGCATCAGAGTGCCTGCGTGTTCCTGGGGGATCCTTGCGGCAGCTATGAAGGTGAGGCCAACAGTTCCGGAAAATGCTGCTTTCCGTCGCCAAGATGCTGGTGCTTAAGCGGCTGTGTCTTGAGTTTGGTTCTCATTCCCTGAGCATGTTCTGTGGGCAGGTTCCATCGACGTGAAGCCCACGTCACCATGGAAGCCTGAACAGCCCAGTTGTGGGTACCACGCAGGCAGAGAGGACCGACTGGCTTCCATCCTTCCTCACCCCTGGATGCGGTGCTCACGCCTCCCTCCCGCTAGGGGCAAGCTCCTCGCAAGAGAAGTGATGCTTTCCTCCAGGACACAGGCACGAGGGGTTCTGTTCATACTATTATTTGCCCGGATACCGACGTCCATCACCAGCTTCGGACATTCCCCACGCTGCAGTGGGCGGCGCCAGGCTGCCCCGCCCCGCCGGAAGTGGCTGCTCGTTTAGAGTTCAATCACCTGTGCCTCCCTGGAAAGGAAGAGAACCACGTGGAAGACTTACTGACAGTGACTGTGCTATAACTAGCCGTGGCATATGCTATGTGACACATCATTAAACAGGTGTGAAAGGGTCATCAGCCAGCCTCAGCAAGGGGCATTTCCTCAGGCAGCACAGTGAGGGGCCTGGGGCCAGTGGCTTCTATGGAAGAGGAGTGTTTCAGGTGGAGCTCAAACTGAGGCTGCTTTCCGCCTGTCAAACCAAGACCACCGCACCCCACCCGCCTTGATGACAAAAAGGGAAGAAGTCACTCCCCAGGGTAACAGGCACATCGAAGGGAAAGTGCCATTTTGTGAACTTGAAGAATTTGCAAGATCTGAGCAGACAGCAAGAGGAGGACAGGCCTACAGGAATGTACTGGAAAGTGATACCCTTGAGTCTGAACTATACACTGTTATAGAGGTGAGGCCATGCTGTACTTAGTGTACCGGCTTTGACGGGAGGGAGTGCAGCATAGATATACATTAACACCCAGGAACAGGGAGGAAAAGGTGAGCTCACTGAACCACATCGCAGTGCAGTAGAGAGTAGGGCCGAGACCCTGCGGTGGCCCCTCCCAGCTAAGAGCCTCCCAACACAGCCATTTTGTGACTGAACTCACCTCAACACATAGTTTCACATAAATATTATCTACAGTTGTTGCAGGAAGACACGTTTATGCCGACATTGCATACTTGCCATTCCACTGTGTGTATTTAGTCTTAATATCTTGATGTTTAATTAATATCGCCCCTTGTGGGGAGGGAGAAGCAGCAATGGCAGAAGGATGGGGCAGAGTAAAACACCAACGGACAAGCCAAGTCCACAGCCACAAAAGGGGAGGCAGGTACTTACCTACCCATGTATGAGAGAGCAAGGACGAGGCTGTGGTTACAGAGCTGAGCGGCAGCAGAGCCGATGGAAAACAAGCAGGTTGGAAATGAGCAAGGAGAGTCAGAAAGACAAGCGGAGAGAGCGCCTCGAAGAGTGGGCCTAACTGCTGTCAGGTGATGACCTTCCTCTTGAAAGTATGATGGGCCAGAAGGACATGGAGTGTAAGTGGGCCTAGAGGCCCAGGCTCCACAGAAAGCTCATCCTTCCTCTTGTCTCTAACGAGTCCTGCGTTTGAAGGGCCCCTTCAGAGGAAGACCTGCAGGGGCTGTCCCTAGCCAGGACCTGGGCTTGAATTCCTGATGTCCAAAGAAGATGGTCCATGAGACCATCTCCTCCCACCCCCGATGGCCCAGAGCTGGGCACAGACACCTGCGAGCCACCTCACAGAGGAGGTTGCTCTCTGATTGGGCAGCCATTCCTCTGCAGGTGGCCATGTCACCAACCTGGAGAGCCAGCCACAGCCCGCAGGCGAAGATAAACTGGGCAGGATCTGGGAGAGCATCGCGGGCTAGATTAGCAGGTAAATTAGGCTGCAAACCTGCACTGGGTATCAAGAGAAAGAGACAGTCTTTTGGAGACTATAAGATTACAGTGACGGCATAAACCCGAGTCTTCTCCCACATCCTACAACATATGTACAGATCAACAAGCAAGGAGGGAAAGAAACAAAAACACATTAACAAAGGGGTCTAGACATTCTGGTTTTCAGGCAGAGTCCCTGGGTAAGCTAAAGGACTTGTGACCAAATCCACACACATTTCTGATTTTAAAAACTCAATAAAATAAGAATTGATGGGCACTTCCTTAATGTGATAAAATGCACATACTTCCACACTCAGACCAGTGATTACTGAATGGAAAGCACTGGTGTATTTCCCACCAAGGTCAGGCACAAAACAAGTCTGCACGCTGTTCCCACTGTTATCTAGCATTGACTGTCTTAGCAGATATGCTCAGAGGGGAAAAAGCAATGACAGGCATAAGAATTGAAAAGATCTGGAGTTTGACATGCCATCATAACATTTAGAACATGATAAAGGTGACAAATAAATTACCAAGAAGGAAACTAACACAAACAATAGCAGCTGATATAATGTTAACCTACAAAACCAATCCAAAGCCATCAATCACCAAGGAGGAGACGAACTAGGAAACTCCAATTACAAAAGCAACAAAAACCTCAAATATTTAGGAACAAACAGAAATGGAAGTGTGAAAAACCCATGAGAGTAAAATCTGAAAGTTCTTCTGGGACACACAAAAACAGACTTGTAATTATACACCAATATCTCTGATGAACATAGATGCTAAAATCCTCAACAAAATATAGGCAAATTGGATCCAGCAACATATTAAAAAGATCATACACCATGACCAAGTAGGATTCATTCCAGAGATGCAAGAATGATACAATATTCTCAAATCAATAAATGTGATACATCACATAAACAAATTGAAAGACACAAATCACATGATCATATCAATAGATGCAGAAAAAAAATTCAACAAAATCCAACACCCATTTTTGATAAAAACTCTCAGCAAAGTGGGAATAGAGGGATCATACCTCGACATAATGAAGGCCGTATATCAAAAACCTACAGCCAACATCATACTCAATGGGCAAAAACTAAATCCATTTTCCCTAAGAACAGGACCAAGATAAGGATATCCACTTTCACCACTCTTATTCAACACTAGGGGCCTGGTGCACAAAAATTTGTGCACTCGGGGGGATCCCTCAGCCCAGCCTGTGCTGTCTCGTAGTCTGGGACCCCTTGGGGAATGTCCACCTGTTGGCATGCCTGGCCAGCTTGGGTTAGGGGCTGATGGCTGTTTGCAGGTTGGCCAAGCCCCCCAGTGGGAACCCTCACCCCATGGGGGTGTGGCCAGCCTGGATGAGGGGCTGAGGGCCATTTTCAGGCTGCTCACAGCTCCCATTGACCCAGTGTCCCAGGGAGGCTGGCTGGAATCAGGTTTCTGGGGTTTATTTATCTTCTATAATTGAAACTTTGTTGCCTAGTCAGGCAACAAAGCCTCCTGTTTGCTTTGGCTCCATGGCTTCTATTATTGAAACATTTTTGCCTTGAGCAGAGTCTCGGCTGGCCTAGGCAGGCAGTTTCAACTCCATCGCTGGTGCAACAGAAGCCTCCTGTTTGCTCTAGCTCCGTGGCTGCTGGCCACCATCTTGGCTGGGTTAATTTGCATACAGCCGCTCTGATTGGCTGGTGGGCATGGCTTTGATGTGGGC
>PVJC01005383.1:0-59210 GCA_004026665.1 Murina feae
GCGCCTCCGTACCTCTGTACTTTGCTTCCGCTGCTGCTCTGAGTCTCAGACTCTTCTCTGGTTGTAGGATTTTCACTCAGCCAGCCGTCCTGCTGGTGCGAGTGGTGTCCGTGTGTTCTTTTCGCGGTTTTTCTGAAATAGTTGTTCACAGCTGCATATGCGGTGTCTACCCTATGCCGCCATCTTGTTTCTCCTTAACCCTTCAGAGATTCGATTGTGGCCTGCTTGTAAATCTTCCCTCCAGGACCGTTCTTCTGAGGACTACTCTGGAGTCTAGGCGTCCGAATGACGAATTTATCCATTTCTAGGGGCCTCCGACTACCTTCCTGAGCTTGCAGGGTGTTCAGGAAAAGCAGCCTGGCAGCAGCGAGGCCCCTCCAGAGAACTACGGTTGCAAAGAGTCCATTAAAACAGTCTCTTTCCCAGTCTCAGCCTGATGAAACTAAACGGACGCTTCCTTCTAGGGTGGTAGTTTCTCGGAAGAGCCAAAATTTTTATTTAACAAATATATTAGATATTTTGTTTGTAGAATTATGAAGCTTAAGAAGGAAACCCAGGAAGTATATAGACCAACCCATAATAACCACTCACGAGGTCACTTTGCCTCTGCCTAGACTCCTGCTGTGAGAGGGAGTCCACCACTTCATAAGGTGGCAGTATTTTATAAAGGGTAACTATTACTGTCACAATACTCTTATTTAAATAGAACTGTAATCAACTTTCCAGTATTCCAACCTGTGGTTCCACTGAATGGCAATTGTATTTGTTAGAACTCTTTCAGTGATAGAAAACCCAGACCAACTGGATTAAACAAAAAGGAGATATATTCACTAACATTTTTTAAAGATTATCCTGAATCCAGGTATGGCTTAATCAGAAATTCAAACAGTAGTGCATGGAATTGGTTTCTGTCTCTTAGCTCTGTTCTTGTCTCATTCTTCACAGAACTGTCTCCCTTCAGTATTCTGCAGCACCCTATGCTTGTATTACCATTCATTGACTCAACGCCTCTTAATTTATGCCTAGTGGGTGCCAAGTGTAGTTCAAAGCAGTAGAATCAGAGCTACTACAGTGAAGAACATAACAGTTTGCCCTCTCAAGATTTTTCAGGTTAAGAGGAAGAGGAAAACTATGAGTGATTAAACCCATGGATTTCTGTATTGGTAAGTGCTATATAAAACATAGTAAAATGTAGAGTGCCTGGGGACAGGTGAGGGAATCTTCTTGAGATGGAGTTATAAAGAAAACCCTCTATAAATCATGAAAAGAAAGTACCTACCAAGGTTTGAGGATCTTCCAAACCAGAGGAATAACAACTGGAAAGGCCCTAATCTGTCAGTGAGCTTGACAAAGTCAAGGTTGAGAAAAAAGATGGGTAAAAATGACATTAACTGAGATTGGGAATGAGAAAGACCAGATCATGTTAAGGAGTTTGAATTATATTCTAATTATATTCATTTTTAAAGAGAAATTACGTATTTTCCATTTGTCATACCACTTATTAAGTGGTTACACTCACCTACGTAATGTCTTACTTTCTTAGGGTGATATGTCTTTGAAGCAAAGAAAAAACATTGCTTTATCCCTTGGACCAATTAATATATTAAGTGTTTCTACAATACCTCCCTAGAAACACTCTGAAATTTGAGCCCTGATAACATATCCTGGATTTTTCCATTGGAGAGAAAAGACAATTTCATTCAACAAATACCTGTTGATTACCTATGATGTGGGTTCTGAGTCCTAGGACCTGAGGATACCTGTGAACAGTGTAGACAGGTCTCTGACCTCACAGAGCACAGAGTAAGTAGTGAGGAAAATGGTGAGGGATATGGATAGGAAAAGGCAGTCATGTACAAAGGTGGCAAGCAAGTGCCAAGACTATGGATTGAATTTCAAATATTTCCTAGGGACTTTTCAGACTCTCTTTCTTATCAGAGGTTTTTCATTAGTAGTGTAAGAAAACACACATAATCAATAATACTTGTCATCACCTGTATGAAACAAATTAAAGGTTGAGTTTTGGTAGTGATGTTTTTTAAAAATATACTAGAGGCCCGGTGCACAAAAATTTGTGCACTCGGGTGGGGGGGGTGGTCACTCAACCTGGCCTATGCCCTCGCAGTCTGGGACCCCTCAGAGGATGTCCACCTGATGGCATGCGTGGCCAGCCTGGGTGAGGAGCTGATGGCCATTTCAGGCTGCCCACAGCCCCTTCAGGGTTCGGGTCCCTACTGGGTTGCCTAGCTGGAACCTGGTGTCTAGGATTTATTTAACTTCTATAATTGAAACTTTGTTGCCTTGGTCCCCACGATCAGAGCCTGGGTTGCCCAGCAGATATCTGGGGTTTGTTTATCTTCTATAATTGAAACTTTGTAGCCTTGAGTAGAGTTCAGGGCCCACAGGGCCCTGGCTTTCTCCATTGCCTGGGGTAACTCCAGCTCTGTGGCCGCCGCCATCTTAGTTGAGTTAATTTGTATATTTCCTCCTGATTGGTTGGCGGTGTGGCTTGTGGGCGTGGCTTGTGGGTGTAACGGAGTGAGGGTCTATTTGCATATTACTCTTAGATTAGATATTTTATTGATTTTTTTAATAGAGAGAAATGGAGAGAGATAGAGAGTGAGAAACATGGATGAGACTAAAACATTGATCAGCTGCCTCCTGCACAACCCCAACTGGGGATGTGCCCGCAATCAAGATATATGCCCCTTGATCAGAATGGAACCTGGGACCCTTCGGTCTGCAGGCTGACTCTCTATCCACTGAGCCAAACCAGCTAGGGCTGGGAGTGATATTTTGATACTATTTATAAGTACTCATAAGAGTATTGGAATTTTTATTTTATTTACTGTCTTTTGAGCAGGTTAACCAGTGACAAAAGAAAGCAGAGTCTAATTTATAAGTAATCTAATTTTTGTTTTTAAATTTGTTTAAAATTTTTTTGTTTTTAAATTTGTTTTTAAACTTTTAAATTTTTTTATTGTGTTATATTTTAACCCAAAATGTATAGCCCAGTGTTATTTTATCAGATCTGCCAAGTACAGCAGACTTTTAGCTATCAGTGAAAAATGTGCTACAATTTTAAAAGACCTACAACAGAGTATTTTTTAGGTTACTAATGGCATCATCATTGGGCTAAAGCAAGAAATCTCCTGAATTAAGAATTTTTGAGAAGACAAGTATCTTTCAAAATCAATACCCACTTCTTTTCTCCATCTCACCTTCTACTTTCTCCCTTCCCTTCCTCAAGTTATAAGCTTCATTAAAGTCACACTTCTTGTCATATAAATATGCATTGCGACTCATTTTTAAAAATCTTCTATAAAGTTTTTGTAAAATGTAGATAAATAATGTGATTATTTTATTAGTTGAAAAAAAATGTCCTTATATGATTTACTTAAACAGGTACATTCATAATGCACTTAAAATTCTATTCATTTTACTGATATTGAGTTTATACAGATCTGATATATCTGTTTTATTGTGTTATATTCTACACAGTGATCTTTTTTTAGTTATACTTTTCACATTTTCTCAAGCATATCCAGTATGGAAGTGGCATTAATTGCACAGTTACCTTAAGGAGAAATAGAGGCTATTTAATCCAGTGCCTGTCCAGAAAATTATCAGATGATGAAGTTCTGAACATCATTCATATTGTTTTTCATTTCTTCTAATAATCAACTGAAGAACACATATTCTTAATTATGGTTTTGTAAAGAAAGACCAGATATCCTGTATCTTGATTGGTATTGAATGTGGGAAAAAATGCTTCAACTGATGAACAGTGAGTGGTATCATTCATATTGACTGTTAGTTATTGCTTAAGGTCTACATAATATGTTCAGAGGAATTTGCCAGAATATATTTTTATCTCATGTATCTTAAAGTTTGATAACATAGGAGACACAGAATATAAAATAGCTCTTTTTGTGAAATAGAGAAAAATTTTATAACTTACTTTTTACTTGAAAATATATTTAAATCTTTTTCTATACTGAAATAATAATTTTGGTTATGAAAATTATAATGTTAAAAGTATTAAATTTGAAAAATACATTCTTAATGGCTCAGAGTGTTGAATATTGAGACCTCGATTAACAGGTCCTGCTTGGGAAGCAGCATACCTACAGATGCAAGCATCTAAATATCATAAACAGCTAGCATTTCCCTTAACCTGAGTCCTAAGGTGTCCTAAGGTTCTCATGGGAAGAATGTACCCCTTTTCTAGTCCTGGGCATCCTTGTAGATAATATAACTGTCTGCTCCTTCAAATTACACAACCTCCTCTGTGATCTGCAGGATTTACAAATGCAATATCCCACAACATTTAGAACTTGTACTTCCAACTATGAACTAGCTGATTTCATTGGGTGACTTCTTTCAGAACCAAGTAGTTTACATTTAAAAAAAAAAAAAAAAAATATATATATATATATATATATATATATATATATATATATATATATATATATTTATATTCAAGAGGATAAAGAAGAGATCTCTAAATTTAGAGAAACCAAAGACTAGAATTTTTATTTCACAGGTTTACATAACCAAAATAATGTGAAGGGAAAATAAATATACTAAAAAAAAAATCATTTTCTCTCAAATTGTTTGCCAATACCAGAAAAGTCAGAACCTTATATTTGTTACAAAATCACAAAATATTTTTTTTATTGAAGCTCGGTTTTAGTTCTTTGCAAGACCATTTATCAATCATGAGATTCCATATGAGACTTTCATTTAAATTGGACCTTTCAATAACCAAGGAATCTTATTTTCCCCTCAGTTTATTATATAATTTCAGCTGCTTTGGTTTGTTGTGCAATTTTGATGACTTTTGGCAATGTAGATATTTTATAAAAAGAAAAAAAGAAATTTAAATCAAAAATAGAAAAGATGAGATACTGCAAAGATTTTTCTCATGTTATTTCAAGGAGCACTTAAAATAACATAAGAAAAAATGCAATTCTGAAGTATTATAAAATTATTAAGAAAGCAAAAGGAATGGCCTAAATAGGTACAGATTTGTGTTTTCTGTACTTATCCACACAACTCTTTTGAGGATCAAATTTTCATTTTAAGTCGGCAGGAGCTTAATATTCAGGGCAACCCTTTATAAATAGAGGGCAAGACAAGAATTTTGGGTCAAATGATGGAATTTTTAGTGCCATTTTTCATGCAGATAATGTTGTCATGTATCTAAAAAATGATGGTTCTGATCCAATTTTAAGAGAACCCCTGGGTAATTTCTTTAAATTTGGTTTTGCTTGTCTTTTTCTATCAACATTCATAATGTTGCAGTGAGCTAGCATTCTGATCTGTTATATCTGGAATTATAATTTATGACTTGCAACAAACTTAAGTGAAGGAAAGATCAATTCCACAAGATTGATCATATTAGATACATGTTCTTTATCCATTGAATTTTAAGTGGCTGGCTCATAATATACACTCAGTATGTGTTTACTAGATAAAATATTTATATTATACTGTTTGATCTTAAACCTTAGTTATCACTGTAATATAATTTTCATTATCTGTTTCTGCAGTTATGCTTATTACTACAACATGATTTAAGAGAATGTGTCTGAATATAGATTTTTTAAAAATTAGTAGCATGTCTTTTAACTCTTGTCACGTGAACTTTGGGGCCTTTGGTTGTAATTATAAAATTCTGGGCATGTAAAATAAAACACTGAGAATTTAATGAGACAAAAAGGAATATTTTTAAAATTCTAGAATATTCTTTCAAAATATGCTTGAATCCTGTTTAAAAACAGCATCTACTGAAACTGCAGTTAATAAAATAAGATTTACCCTATATGAGAGCTCTACTAGGAAGAGAACATCTTCCTTTGGAAAAAGACACGTTCCAAGAGGTAGACTTTACATTTTACTTGAAAAAAAGCTATGATTATTAATTGGTTTATGTAACTTTTAAAAATCACATGATATTTGTATTAGTCATAAGGGAGATTTCTAGTGTCACTTTTAGAAGCTATCAAGTGATATTTATTGACTACCTATGGTGCACTAGCCCTGTGGTAGAATAAAAAACAACAGTAATTAACATTTGTACAGTATAATAAGGAATGCAGACCAATAAAGAATTAAAATACTATGTGCCAAGTACTAGTCAAAGAATAATATGAAGTCAGGACAGCAGTTCCCAGCCTAACCTGAGGCAAAATAGGATAAGGAAAAACTTTCAGAAAATGTGCCATTTATAGAGATTTTGAAGGAAGATGGAAAGGCCTCTGCAAAGACACACAGGTGTAACTGAGTGTTGGATTTTGTCTGAATTTTAAAGAAATAAGGTTGACTCTAATGAATATCTAAAACTTTGGGAGAGACCTTAAGGAGAATACAAAATATAAAGTAAGAAGTGTTTAACCTCCTTCCCATGGCATTCTGTGATCTAGCCTCACCTACCCACTAGCCTAACTTACTATTTCTGCTTTCTCCCAATCCCAATAATTTGTGCTCTAAAGGGAATCCCTTCTTTACCTCCTTTTGCCTATATTTGTGCCACTCTGCCTCTCAGAAGTTCTTTTTCCCTCTTCCTTCCACTTTCCCTCTTGCACCTACTCCTAAGAACTATCTCAGCTGTCGCCTCTGTATAGAATTGGCTACTTCGTCATATGTGACCCCACTGCACAGATACATACCCCATGAATAGTATCACAGCACCCCTATGACACTTGATTGTACTTGTCTTCCCTGGTATGACATAAGTCGCTTAAGGGTAGGAATTAGATCTTATTTTTAGCACCATGCAGAACATTTTTTTAGTTCTGGTAAAAGAATAAATAAACAAATCAGCAAACCTTCTGTAGAAATAAATCAAGATACCATGTTCAAACATGTGACTGATTTTGGGACCCCTTAGGCGGAAGCATTGAAGGTCAATGGTTTGGATCACTGGCATATAATCTCAATGCAGCATGAGCGCACATAACTTTCCCTGTGAATAATGAAACAGTGTTATTGTACTGTGTATAAAAATATAATAAGATTATGGAAACTGAAAGTACAGTTTGTCTTTGTTTATCCTGTCAGTTTCAGTGAGATACACTGGATATAGAAAATATAAGCATTCTGATCACTGGGGAGAGTAGAAATTATGTGTGTTTAATTTACCAATTTTGACTTTGGTCTGAATGAAGCACTCACTGTTTAATTATTTTTGCCCTGATTCTCATTGTGAAATTTGCCTTTTCAGGTATCTTTTTTAAAATATATTTTACTGATTTTTTTTTACAGAGAGGAAGGGAGAGAGATAGAGAGTTAGAAACATTGATGAGAGAGAAATATCGATCAGCTGCCTCCTGCACACCCCCACTGGGTATGTGCCCGCAACCAAGGTCTATGTCCTTGACTGGAATCAAACCTGGGACCCTTGAGTCCATGAGACCAATACTCTATCCAGTGAGCCAAACTGGCCAGGGATCAGGTATCTTTAAATTAGAAAAAGTTTACCTTAAAAATTTCAGCAATATTCTGGCGATGCGTAAATTAATTAATTGGTGTTCTGGTTTGCACATTAGCCTCATGATTTTGTTTAGTATGAGTACATCTTCTACTCCCTTATATATGCTGAAGAATTAAGTGGAGGCTGAAATGAAAGATACAGGCCTATATTTATATTGGCTGGTTTTCTTATATTGTTTAGTCGACAGGTCAAATAAGTTTGAGGAGGAAAATTTTGTTTTCCTCTCTCATTTTTGTATTATCTTTCCCTGATTTTCTTTTATGCCAAATAATCTAACTCAAATATGGCAGAGAAGTAGCTTGCATATACACACTCACAAATTTGTTTATATTATATGGATTATATATAAACATATATATTCCATTTCTTAATACAAGAATCAAGAATGCAGATTCATTTTATTTGACAATCTAATGACCCAAAATAATATTCAAACTGAGGTCAAATATAAGGCAAATGTACTCATTCTTTCTCCTTAGTTAACTCTAAAAGATATGAGCAAAATTCTTACTTAATAATATCACTACAGTTCCTATATTAAATCTTTTTATGCCATCCAGACTGTGAAATGTATTATTCTCTTAATTTTATGGGTTGGGGAAAATTATACATGAGGCATTACAGCTGAGTTTCACTACACATTAATTATTTTAATTGACTATTTCTTGAACGAGTAACTGATAAATCAATCTTGCAATTTCTCATGCTTCATGACATGCTTAACTCAATACAGACACTTAAGAATCATTATTCTGTGAGTGCTTTAATACAAATTTGAGATTATAATTAAAATCAGACCCTTACCTGGTGCTCAATTCTAAGTAAGCCTTTTCATCTTCATTGAATTTTCTTTGGTCTGTACTTTAAATGTAATATTATAACAATGATAGGTAGAATATACACATTAAGTTTAATATAACAATTATAGGCAAGCTAAGAATCCTCAATATGTTAAGAAAAAAATATTTTGTCTTTAGGGCACAACATAAAAACTAGTCTTAACTGACATTCTATATAAATAGTCCTCACCCCTTAGAACACTTTAAAGACATCAGTTCCCTCCTGTTCACTGCCATGAAGACAAAGAATGTCTTAGTGACTCTATTGAAGTTATCATTAAAATAAAAGGAGATTAACAGACATCAGCTATAAATCACTACAAAATGGCCTGTGGGTAACCTTTGACACAACTCATTTGAAATAAACCTGGAATGGATTCATAGCCTTTGGTCAAGCCAGTAGGTGGCCTAATGGTCTTTTCCATCCTCTCCTTCATTTCTTACAATATTAGTTCCTCTTGAAATGATTGGACAGCATTTGGATATATATAAATTGACATGTGTATTATGTTGAAATAAAGTAGGTCCATTCAGAATATAGTGTTGACAATTTTTATGGCATTTACTTGAAATATTTACTCTTTTAATACATACTTAGATATATAAATGCATTTGGAATTTGCTTGTACCTGCTTTGCTAAAATATTTCATGATTTGGCATTATAAACATTTTGCAAGGGTTCAGATTAATTTTACCCAAATTGAGCTCCACATGGTCCCTATCATGATGGAGGATAAATTTTTCCTCAGAATTAAGAAGAAATTATAATATTTCAGTGGTTGGTCTGATTTTTAAAAGAAATTATCTCTTTAAAATACTTTTCCCTGTTGCCATTTAGGTAATAGTCAGCTCTAACAGTTACCTAAGCTTCTATCTCTCAATGAGTTGAATTCAAGTCCCAATTTTGACTGTTGGCACATCGGAATATCTCTAACCTCAGCTTCTTTAACTGCAAAGTGGGATTGATTATATCTTACACTCTTGCTCTGAGACTCAAATAAGTGAGAATATATGAAGATGCTTTGTAACTTTTAAAGTAAAATTTAGATTTCAGAGAGTAAAGTAAATGGTATTAGAAAATAATCATTAAAATGAACAGATATAAAAATATTTAAATCATGTTAAATTTTATTAGTTTTTAGGTTACTAAACTTATTAAATATACTTTTATATGTCTTCTAATATTTAACTGATCTTCCCACTCCCTAAAAAGTTATGTAACTAAGAGTGAATAGGGATATAAGCATTTATTTCTTCTTTGGAAACTAATTCTTTTAATGAAACTATTGCATTAAAAAGTTAGAATTTCTTTTGGAAGAAGGAGAAGTTCCCTGGTAAATATTGCATAATTCCTGTATTCAATTTATATATATGCCATACCTTTTCTTTTATTCACACTCTACTAGGTTAATTATGAAAAAATGGGAAAAGAAAAAAACTCTTTAAGTCAAAAGTAATTGGAAAATAATTGTTTTTTCTGAATGTCTTGGGAAAGAGAAAGTAATCTTTATTTCTAGGAGAAGTCACCTGATACCAAACTGAAAATTTCATAGAACCTGATGTTCTAAGAGCTTGTGCCCTTGACACCTTTTTGTGTTTTCAGACTCTTCAGAAAAAGTGGTATGAGAAACCACAGAATAAGAAAATGATAACCTTATGAAAAGTTCTGAAAATTTCATTTAAACATCTAAGATCCAAAAATCTAAATCCCATTTCTAGACTAATGAGCCAGCCACATGTTTGATAAACAATTTGGTGAAGTGGGATTAAATGAAATATAACCCTCCACTCCCCTCTCCCCAAAAAAACTTCCTTCATGGTATTCTTTTTTTAAAAATATATTTTATTGATTTCTTATAGAGAGAAAGGGAGAGGGATAGAGAACTAGAAACATCGATGAGAGAGAAACATTGATCAGCTGCCTCCTGTACACCTCCTAGTGGGGATGTGCCTGCAGCCAAGGTACATGCCTTTGATTGGAATCAAACCTGGGACTTTTCAGTCCACAATCCGACGCTCCATCCACTGAGCCAAACCAGTCAGGGCCATAGTATTCTTTCAGCTTAATCACAATGATATTTCTTTAAATATTAAATTTTTCTAGCAATTTACACAGCATTCAACTATTCTATCATTTGGTGTCTATATACTGCTTCACCAAATGGAAAATAAATTCCTTCTCTCTCATGACTAGCACTGTTGGGAATAATGCCTAAAAGATGCTTTTGTAACAAATTAAAGAATACATATCCTCATGAGGGGGGAAAAACGGAAGCTGAGACAACCCTTCTAATCTAATCTAATAAAAGAGTAATATGCAAATTAACCCTCACTCCATTACACCTAAGCCATGCCCACCAGTCAATCAGAGAGGTAATATGCAAATTAACCCAGTGAATATGGCAGCCGGCAACCATGAAGCTAGAGCAAACAGGAGGCAAGTGATGGAGGAAACTGCTTGCCTAGGCTGGCTGTGGCCTCTGCTCAAGGCAACAAAGTTTTAATTATAGAAGCCACAGAGTTGAAGCAAACAGGAGACTTCATTGCCTCCACTCAAGACAACAAAGTTTCAATTATAGAAGATAAATAAACCCCAGAAACCTACTTCCAGCCAGCCTTGCTGGGACCTTGGGTCAATGGGAGCTGTGTCCAGCCTGCAAACAGCACTCAGCCCCTCACCCAGGCTGGCCAGGCACCCCAGTAGGGACCCAAACCCTGAAGGTACTGTGGACAGCCTGAAAATGGCCATCAGCCCCTCACCCAGGATGGCCACACCCCCATGGGGTGAGGGTCTCCACTGGGGGACTTGGCCAGCCTGCAAACAACCATAAGCCCCTCACCCAGGCTGGCCAGGCATACCAGCAGTTGGACATCCCCTGAGGGGTCCAAGACTGTGAGAGGGCCCAGGCCGGGCTGAGGGACACCCCCATGTGCATAAATTTTTGTGCACCGGACCCCTAGTTCTATATATTCAGAAATGAAAATCACTAATACTGCTCTTAATCTTAAGGGTCAGAATTAGTCTGGATTAAACCAAGTGGAAGTGAGTTTTGCATTTAAATTTATTTTTACTTATTTTTGAACTTTTTTCCTGTTATCTTTAATGACTCTTTGTCTGCAATGAGTGGAGTGGATGTATCAACTAGTACATTTTCAAGTTAAATCAATAGAAAACCTGTTGCAGAGGAGTTCTGACAATGGCTCTGTTAATTCACATCTCTGAGTAGAAAGCAGTGAGAGCCAGAGATGTCAAACCTGCAAGTCTAAAGGGAAAGAAAGAGGAAAAAGGAGCAAAGCTCTGAAGACCACAGAGTTATCAAGTGGTGGGAATAATTTATTAGAAGAGATCTAAATGTGTAATGATACATTATGGTAGTGTATGGTAGCTTCTATTTTGCTATTCACTAGTCAAAGTGACATTTGTATTGTATTTGGATGTAAAGGATTAAAAAAACACACCACTTAATGAAAGATGATAGAAAAACTAAGAATTTACCAAGAGTTAGTCATTGATTCATCTTAACTATCCATTTAACTAAACTTTAGTAGTTAATCTTAATTTTTTTATTCAAGGCATACATGCATAATAAAAGAAACAACTAATATACTTACTCTCAAGAAAGTTGTACTGTAAAGGGTAAGAATACCAATATCATCTATAAAGATTCCTTTAAAGAATAGTGTTCATAAACTGTTCAAAATCTGATGATTTTTTCAACAAAAATTCAGGAAAATAACCAATGCAGTAAAATAACATTCAGTGGTACTGGTATTATAGTCAGTAATAATAAGGTGCTGCTTACTCTTCCCTAACCACCTTGCTTTGTGTCTCATTCACCTTCAAATCCATTGCACGCGCACACACACACACACACAGAGGCTCATTCTTCCCCAAGGTTCTGTGCCTTTGATAATTTGGCCCTTATTCAAATCTCTCAAATATACACCAATACACTGGGTAATTATCATTAATCACAATAATTTCACTGAACTATTAGAACCCACTAGAACCTACACCTGCATGTATGTGGATATTGGCAACAAAGTCTTAGATTTAATTACAGTTAATATTAAATGACTCATGTATGTCTATGCCTTCTATTTATTCTCACCATTTCTTCTAGACTATCTACAGATGGTATATCTTCTTAAACCAGAGCAAAGGTTCCCAGGATCTAGAAAAACTTCAATTCCTAAAAAAGCCATAGATGTTTTTTACAAAGGGTCTAAAGGTCTTCTAAAATATTTAATTTTTTTGTTTTAAAATCAAGTCATTCTTTTAATGTCTAATGAATGTTACCCCTGACTGCCAATAATAGGCCTTGTGGTATATTTACCTATCCTTTATGATACTCCAGTGGGACTCAGAGTCTATAAGCATTTGTAGTGGTGGCATTTATAATGTTCGTTTGATATTGGTTCCTTGTGCAGATTCAGGTAGAGATATTGGTGCATCGAGGTACAGGTAGAACTACCACTGAGATACAGGTAGAGCTACCACTGAGGTACAGGTAGAGCTACCATTCCCAACATGGAGGTGATAGTAGCATTTGATCTGTGTGGCTTCTATTTTATAAAGCAGTATTGCCCTGAGAGCTCCTTCTTTATTTATCTGTGAATCCATTTGACCATTTAATCATTTTGTAGTTCTTCATTTGTTTTTCTTCACATATTTTAAGCAGAACTCATAGGAAGTTAACAATGACAAATGTGTTTTTTTTTAAATTATGAATTTAAAGACCGATTAGACAGTGCCAAGAAAACATTATATTTTTGTCCATGGAATGACCAACTTTTTAATTTTTCTAGACCATTTTTAAACCTTTTGGAGATTGCTATTTAGAAGTTAGTAAGAGGAACTGGTATGATTATGGTAGTTCCCCCTTCTCAACAGAGGGTATGTTCCAAGACACCCCCTCAGTGGGTGCCTGAAAATGCAGACAGTACTGATCCTAAATATAGCACTATGTTTCTTCCTATACTTACACTTTAAACTTCTCTTTGGCATATTTCAATTTCCAGCATCACTACTCTTTCACTTTGGGACTGTTATTAAGTAAAATAAGAATGACTTGAACATAAGCACTGTACTACTTCAACAGGTGATCTGATAACCCAGGGGGCTACTAAGTGACTAATGGGTGAGCATCGTGTGCAGTGCAGTGACTCTGGACAAAGGGATGATTCACGTCCCCAGCAGGATGGAGCAGGTCAATGCATAAGTTCATCATGCTACTCAAAATAGCATGCAACTTAAAAGTTATGAATTATTTAATTCTGGAATTTCCCATTTAATATTTTTGGGCTATTGATGATTACAGGTAACTGAAAAGGAAGAAAACAAAACCTTAGATTCAGTGAGGGGGGTGGTTACTCTATTAACATCAACTCTTACTGACCTATGCTTTCTTTTACCTCTTGGTAGAACTGCTAATCATCTTTCAAAGATAATAGCAATGATCCCGATATAATGAACACAGATGACAAAATAACCATTATTATTAGGAATCTGAAGTTGTCAAGGCACCAGAGGTTAAACTAAGCTGAATCTGAAATACCACTCATTTTATACTGGCTAATGTTATAACTGTTCTCATCAAATTTTATTTGTTAGTACTTGTGTTCTCTCCATTCTTCCCATTCTCAAATATAGTCTAAAAATTTACCCAAAGAATTTCTGTGAGTGGGTTTTTATTTGGTATTTCATCTAAAGATCTTCTTATGTGATATTCTTCTAATATATGAAAACTGTATGTATAGAGTATATTTTTAGAACATTTTGAAGCTAACAGTAGAGGTCAGGTAGAAAGTTAATCTAAAAGTAAAGTCTTAGAAGCTAAGTTGGATATGCTTAAAAAAAGAGAGAAAATATTAAAGGAAAAGGAAAAAAGGAGTGACATCTAGATCTGCAAAGTAAATAAGTAAAACTGAGGGAGATTCATGAAATGTATTCACATAGATGGTCAAAGAATGAGATACAAGAATTTTTCTAGGAGTCAAAATGAGTTCATGGTAAAAAAAAAAAAAAAAGTGCTTTGGAATCATGTATGAACTTAAGTGAATACTGACTACACTTATTTCATTGAAGATGCATTAGTTATCACTGCCTACCAACATACCCCCACATTTAGTGCTTTAGACAATGAACACTTATCTCACATAGTTTCTGTGGCTCAGGAATCTGAGAGCAGCTTCTCTGGGTAGATTTGGCTCAGAGTCTCATACAGTTGCAATCAAATTGTTAACTGGGGTTGCTACCACTTGAAAGCTCGACTGGTGCTGGTATCTCCACTTCCAAAGTGACTCAGTCATACTCATACACCTAACAGGTTAGGGCTGGTTGTTGGCAGGAGGCCTCAGTTCCATCCAGGGAGAAGTCTCCATGGGCTGCTTAAGTGTCCTTGTGACATGGCGGCTAGCTGCCTCCTGGGGGTGATTTTGTCCCCCAGGAAACGTTTGGCAATGTCAGCAGATATTGTGGGTTGCTGAAACTTGGCAGGAGTGCTACAAGCAGCCAGTGGAAGGGGCCAAGGATACTGCAAAACTCCTACGGTACACAGGCCAATCACTCACAACAACGAATTGTTCATCCCAAAATAGTAACTCTATCAAGGTTGAGAAACCTTGTCCTGAAACCAAGTAATCCAGGAAAGAGGAAGGTATAAGCTACAGTCTTTTATGCCCTAGCATCTGGAGTCAGTCATTTCTGCAGCATCTCGTAGTTGCGCAGATCAGCCCTATTCATTGTGGGAGAAGAATACACAGGGACATAAATACCCAGAAGCAAGGCAAGAATTATCAGGATCGTCTTGGAGTATAGCTAGCACAGAGGAACTTTGGTTTAGGTATTTTGAAGCAATTATGTGTGTGTTTGTATAATTATTTTTTAGAGAAAAGGGAGAGAGAGAGATAGAAATATTAATGAGAGAGAAACATTATCAACCAGCTACCTCTTGCATGCCCCCTACAGGGGGTTGAGCCTGCAACCCAGGCATGTGCCTGACCAGAAATCAAACTGGTGGCCTCTTGGCTCCTGAGCTACACCAGCCAGATTTAAAGCAATTTTCAAATTAAAAAATGAATGTGAACTATTATGACATCCCAGAAGCCGGGCTTTTCATTCTTTCCACTCCTTGTTTTTAAATATATGTGTGTGTAAATGTAGATATAATTTACAGTTTGGGGGCATTAAATCAACCAAGTCAGAAAACAAAGAAAATACTCTGTTAAAGTATTTACAGAGAAGGAACAAAGGGGTATTTTATACAACCAATTAAATGATAAATACTATTTGAATTCATTTAAATTAAATGGGCCAACTATTTAAATGTAAAAGTAATGGAGCAAATGTGCCCCAACTACACTACTGGAATCCATTTTTAAAAAATATATTTTTTATTGATTTTTTACATAGAGGCAAGGAGAGAAGTAGTTAGAAACATCAGTCAGCTGCCTCCCACGCACCCCCTACTAGGAATGTGCCCAACACCAAGTTACATGCCCTTGACCGGAATCGAACCTGGGACACTTCAGTCTGCAGACCAATGCTCTATCCACTGAGCCAAACCAGTTAGGGCTGAAATCCATTTTTAAAAGAAGTAGGTGTATATTAAGCAAAAGTATCAAATGGCAAAATGAGGAAGCCAAAAGTGAAGCTAGGACGTACCAACCTCAGTTAAATAATGTCGGGCTTGCATTTAAATGGCAATCCAGTCTCATGAGAGCATTAACACCCCAAAAGCTTACCTGTCCAAGAACTCCTGGCGTTCTCTCTGCCTGCTTGGCAAGGCATCTTGCAGTCTCTAAGTCTGAAAGCAAGCTTGTGTTCATGGGAGGGCCTGCAGGACTCTACTCTGTAAGGTGACAGACTTCATTTTTTAGGTAACAGGAACCTATTCATTAAGTATGGACTTGGGGTGACCACATGAGCAGGATTTCTAATTCTTCAGGGGTTCGAAAATAATAAATATGATCATTAAAGTGATTTTTATATTTCTTAATTTACTCTTGCAATTAAAATTACATTTAATTGACAGAAATGTAAACCATTTCTCATCTAAGTTCTGCATGAAGGAAAGATCAGGCAAACTTTTTGCAGATCCTCATTGCATTTCTGTTGTGCTTTGTTTTTCTCTTTAGTAAGCCTCAACTGAACTGTGGAAAGAAATGTCTTATTTGGGTGGGAAAGGTGAGAGCGAGCGCCCACAGTGAGAACAGAAAGAGCAGAAAAAAGAGGAAAGATGAATGTGACCACAAGCTAGGGAGGAGAGGGGCATTAGCACACAGGATACAATTCAGTTTGTCATGTGACTCCCTACAATATGATTATTTCATCAGAGAGAATAATAGCACAGCATGATTAATTTTGCTACATGTTTCATGGATGCTTTTACTCTTCCCCATATGTCAGTCTTGCTGCTTACTTCACATGACTATTTATGATAAACATGAGGACAATTGCAGTTTTTAAATTGTACAGAGGGAAAGCCTGAAATTATATATAAGTATAGGTAGAGGTAGAGGTAGAGGTACAGATAGAGATAGAGATAGAGATATGTATATATATATATATATATATATATATATATATATATATATGAATATATATAGACATATGTGTGTATATATAAATGTATAAATAAATATATATATTTCAATTACCATATGGCTATTAAAGAATCAAAGAATATTTATAAATGAAACAATATATTAAAGGCATAGACAGCCTGTCCTCAAAGAATTCAGTTTAAATAAGATGCAATTCTACATATATTTACACTGAGGTCTCAAATAGAAAGGAAATGCATTTTTTTCTCCTTTATTACTGACCACACAAAAGCGTCAAAGCCATATGCCTAGATGTTAGGTCACTTGTGTTTTTCTAATGCCTGATATATAGCAACCATTAATAAATAGTTGAAATTTTATTCAATAAATAACGAATGGATGGATGGATGCTTGAATAAATGTACATGGTCTTGTCCATTGCCGTTAGAGCGCTATACATCTGTTAACGATCAAATAAGTGTTGCATTTTCAATGAGTCATTTAGGTAAATATTTAAGGAAGTAGAATTTTGAGACAACTATGATATGCCATAAACTAGACCATCAATTAGATACTGAGAATGAATCAATAAAAGATGAATGCTTTTTCTGGGGGGCACAATCGTTTGCACATTCTTAGTGGTCCATCTTGTGGTCCATGGTCCACATGTGAGCATATCTCCGTACTGTGAACAGCAAGGATGCAAATAGAAAGAAAGAAGTCGACTTCTTTAGGATACTGACATCCCCATTAAAATTTCTTAGTGCGGAGTGAATGAAGGCTAAGGAGTAATAAGAGAGAAATAACCCTCCAGGATTCTGGAGAATGAGTTTTCTTTTATAATTACTTGATTTCTTATAGAATTCAAACATCAGAATGTGTTTGGTCTTTGTGCATTATAACATGATGAATATTATACAGTTATGTTAGAGTAACAAATTTTTCTAGAATAAACTTATTACTTGAAAACCATCTAAATGAAGTATATTTTACTTTATATTTTACATAGAATAATCTCTGCATTCATGATGACAATTGGTATTTCTCCAGTGCATGTAAGGAGAAATATTTGTGTTAAACTTACTTTCTTATCTAATTTATTATTTATATGTGTGGAGATTTTCATTGGCTGGGATATAATTTAATTAGGAACTCCATGATGTTTTTATATTGTGACCACAAGCTGATACTAAGTGAAGTGCTTGCTTTCAGACAAGTTATAGTAGTTCTAAATAAATGGAACATCCCTGAACTATTATGTTTGCTTGGGTTGTACGTGCTTTGCAATCTATCACAGACAACTAAGATTAGCAAAGACTTTATTGGAAGAAGCTAAAGCATGAATAGGTTCCTAAAACTTGTATGTGGATGTACAAAATAGTATTCTCTTATACATTATTATATGAATTACTATATTTCTGGCATATTGTACACAAACCCTTGATATTTTCTCTCAAAAAATTGTCAAAGTTAACTCTTTAGTATAAAGGAAGAAAATCTTCAGTGTTATATAGTGTGAGAAACAGATACACATAAAAAAATCACCAAAATAAGTCAATGATGTGTGCTTCAACTTTTAAACGAATGTATAGGGTAGCAAATGTATATTATTTTATTGCTAGCTGTACCTGGCCATGTGTTGCTATGGCTCAGTCTGGTTAAATGGAAAAGAAAGAAAAGAGAAGCACATGTTTCTAATACGTTTAATTGCATAATGCTTGTGGGTTTACAATGTGCCCTCCTGGGTGGCTGCCCCTGGCACACCGCCACCCCCACCCTGCCTGGCTGGTCTGGCCTCACACATGTGCGCCTCTGCAGCCTGGGCCCCCCAGCACTGACCTGCACCCCTGCTCTCCATCAGCGGCCTTTGCCCCACACCCTGTGCCTCATGCCCGAAGCAACTTGGCTGCTCCTGATTCCCACAGGCAGGGGCCCTGGCCCAGACGCCCAAAAGCCGGAGGAGAAAGAAGCCAAGGAAGCTCCTCTGCCCTTACCTGCCGCACTCCCCGTGAGCCCTTGGCCGCTGGCGTTCAGGGGGACTGTGGCAGCTGCCTGCACCCTGAACCCCAGACCAGCCCCAGCCTGAGGCCCAGCCTCATGCTGGTTGATATTTTGCAACATGATAATTGGCACTCCGATTGAATTCCATCCCTGGCAGATCAAGTGAATTCCAAAATTCTGTTGGATAATTAACCGCTTCATCTGCTTCCACAACAGTGTCGTTGGACTTGTATGTGACTGCCTGGCTTTGAATGTTAGACTGAATAATATTAAGTTGGTAGTCTGTGTTGCTTTTACATCCAACAGATGGCACTATTTTTCAAAAAAAGCATGTTTTTACCTGTTGTTGTTTTTTTTTTCCAAAATAAAACATGTTTTTACCTGTCACAGGTGTGACATTTATGTAATGTAGGTATATAAAAACATGTGCATATTTGAATGCAATGTTGGGTCAAAATTTCAAAGCAATTGGTGAAGAACTTTCGGAGATTTGAGATTTTGAACAAATGAACATTTACATTTTTATTTATATATATTGCATATTTATTGACCTTTATATGGCTTATTATGTGGTAGTATTAATATAACTAAGCCCAAATTTCAGAAATTATATTCTATTAACAGCTTTTTAAATGTAATTTTAATTTGTCATGTAAATGAAGAATATTGTATATTGAGTCCACAAACTGAGATTCATTAAAACTTTCTGAACCATACTTTCTTTTCTGGGTTTATTAATTACTTCATAGTATTGAAAATTAAGTGATTGACTTGAAATAAATATAATTCTATGAATGTAAATAATAGCCTTCTATTAGTGCTTACTTTAATTTACACATGTTTGCTTTATATTTATCACATACAAGTTTGGAGCTATTCAACAGACACATAAGATTATTTTTATCTATCAATTTGTATATAAAAGAAATACATATGATATATGCTATTTTCAAAAGTTTGAACTGACAGCCCTAGTTGGCTTGGCTCAATGGATAGAGTATTTACCTGCAAACTCAAGGGCCTGGGTTTGATTCAGGTTAAAGGCGCATGCCCAGGTTGCAGGTTTGATCCCCAGTAGGGGGCATGCAGGAGTCTGACAATCAATGAGTCCCTGTCATCTTTGATGTTTCTATCTCTCCCTCTCCCTTCTTCTCTGAAATAAATAAAAATACATATTTTTTAAAAAGTTTGAACTGACAATGTAATTTGACTATTGTACCAGTAATTAACAGAAAATTGTTTTCTTCACTGCTTGATGCTGAACTTGATAGAAATGCTATCTTTTCCAATGCTTTCTTGACCTTGAAAATTACTTATGTTTGTTTATATGTAAACTCATGCCCACTGCACAAATTTTTGCACCTTTAAAGGAACTGTGGGCTATGAGGCTGGTAGGCACAGGTGGAGGTCTTGGCCCATTCTCCATGCCTACGCATGCCCTCCCGCTGCGACCTCCAGTCCCCTGTACGCCAGCAGCCCCTCCTACTCCTGCTGCCCCCACTCACACCCGCTGACAGTGAGGAGTCATTGAGGCTGGTGCCAGCAGTGGGTCCAAGTGGCAGCAGCTGCCCCGATAGCCCGTTAGGAGCAGGGGGAGGTGGAGAAGCCCTCAGGAGTGATCGGGACCAGCAGCTGCCACTCGCATCTGCTGATGGCACCAAGCGATTGGAACTGGCACCGGGCACCAGCAGTGGGTGCGAGTGGCAGCTTCAGTGCCAGCTGTGAGTGTGAGAAGAGCCAGCACTGGCAGTGGGTGCAAGTGGCAGCTCCGGCGCTGGTGGCAGGTGCAAGCGGGGTCGATGCTGGCTGCAGGTGTGATTGCCAGTTGGGACCATGGCATGTGGGATCAAAGAATTTTCAGTAACCACCAGAGGCTTGCCCAATGACAGCGACAGGTGCCCCTCCTTGGTCTGGCGCCCCTGCTCACCTGCTCCACTATTCCACTGCGGCCGATACCTGCCATGTTCCGCGCACACCCCCTGGTGGTCAGCGCACATCATAGTAGCCAGTTGTTCAGTTAGGTTGTTCTGGATGTTCCGCCATTCAGTCTATTTGCATATTAGGCTTTTATTATATAGGATTATATATCTTAATTTTTAAATGTATACTTTATATGTAAAACTATAGGCTAATCATGCTAAGCTTTAAAATTTCTCCTAAAAGAGATATTGCAAATAATAAATGTAGAAAAAGCCTTACATTTGGCACTTATTGTGAATTTTCATAATTAGGAGGCTACATCTCATAAATGAATAGTCCACTTCCATTTCATAGTTAGGGTGTTTTAATTTTTATCTACTCAAGTAAAAAGTAATTAATAGAAAATGGTAAACTACTGTAATCTTCATAAATAATAGGTATGTGCTATAGTAGCTCTGTTATAAATTATTACAAGAATCAAATTGTGAAATATTATATAACTAGAGGCCTGGTGCACGAAATTCGTGCACGGGGGGAGGGTGGGGTCCCTCAGCCCAGCCTGCCCCCTCTCACAGTCCGGAACCCCTCAGTGGATGTCCTATTGATGGCCTCAGTCTGGCTGGCGCCGTGTGTGTGTGTGTGTGTGTGTGTGTGTGTGTGTGTCACCAGTAGGGGCCTGCCCCCAGCATCTGAGGCTCGGAGCAGTCATCCTGTGTGTGTCTGCCTGCTGGAGGCCTGACCCCAAGCACACCATGGAGGCTTGGAGCAGGCACCCTTCTGTGTTGATCTCTCAGACTCCTGCCATCCCCTGCATGTTCTCTTTTTTGAGCTGTGGCCAGGGCTGTGTGCTTCCTGCCTGCCAGGCTTGCCTACTCCCCATCTTGTTCCAGCACCAGACAGCTGGGAAAACCCCGCCTGTTCACTGCCTCGCAATCGTGCCTTTTCCTGGTTCCTGATCCCCGCAAGGGGACTGGGAAACACAAAAATGCCTTCTGCTGTTGCGTAGCCTCTGGCCTTTCCTGCTCCAGACCTGCTCATGGGTTGTGGGCTTCTGAGGCAAAGCCTGCTGGGATCATGTTGCCAGGGTTACGCTGCCAGCATCCTGCCCCACCACTATGGGCTCCGCCATTTTGTCTCAGAGTGACAGTTAATTTACATATTACCCTTTTATTAGATAGGATGGGTCAAAATTATTTTTTTAGCTACCAGTATAAGGATCAAGCATGTGGGTTCTGATTAATATACCATTAGCCTGGTCACACAAAGAAAGAGAATGAAAAGGCAATTATGAATGACATTTCTGTCAACTTTGTACCTGTCAACCTCTATTATGTCCTTAAGGCTTTGCATGTTTTGGATATCAGACATCATGCTGCCTCGAATGAAGGAGAATATTAAGAATTCCAGTGGATCTTTTGCTCTGATGATTGCTTTGGGAAGTCCTTTTTCAGTATGCTCATGTAACAGTTCTTAGTGCTTAAAGCACAGCCAGTGACCTTTCATCCCATCAGCACCACATCTGCATCATCTTCAGGGACACCACCATCCTCTCTCTACACAAGCTCACCACTTCCTCTGAGCTGGTAATCTCTGTTGCAACTCTGCGAACATACTTGCTCCTCTCTTTTCTTTCTGCACAGCCAAGTGGAACAGCCACCTTCAGTTTCTCCAAGCATCCCCTCAAAACTTCTGTAAGAGTTGTGGTGCTGTCAGAGGAAGTTTTCAGGCTGTCAGGACAAAATCTAGTGGTTTCACACAGAAGGTATTGAGCAGGTGCGGCGTTTGATGGGGGAAAAGTGCCTTGACTATTTACAGCTGCATAGTGAAGAGTCAACGAAGCTCCCTTATGACAGGATATTTTGGCAGAATTTCAGGAAGAAGATGTGGATTCTAGTCCTTTTTGACTCATTGAATCTCAGTAGCATGTATTTCATTATGCATATGCATATTTTTATTTATTATTATTATCATATAATGCTATGTTCTGATAAAAAATTAAGGATTGAGCTACTATTACATCATTTTTAATGTTACTTCCTTATACTGAGGAAGTTTTTTAAAGGGGTTTGAAGCCAATATGCATATATTTTAATAATCTCCCTGTATATTACATAAGGCAGTGTCATTCAAACATTAGTGTACATCAGAATCACCTGGGAATACTTGTTAAAACACAGATTGCTGGAACCTACCTTGGAGGTTTCTAAGGATAAAGAATTTGCCTTTCTAACAAGTTCCCAGGTGGTGCTGGTGGTGCTAGTCCACAAACCACATTTTGAGATAAAGTCATTCATACTGGAGTGGAGTGAAAAAGGGAAACAGTACCCCTGGATCTCTGCCAACCATAGCATCGTATATATAGATTTTGGCTGACCAGCCCACCTAAATATTCAAATTGAAAAATGGAGGAATGATTTTGCCCTAGTACTTTTAAAAAAGCTAAAGTAAACTTTTTAAAAATATATATTAAGCCGGTCATGGAATTATCTTACTTCACTTTTTCCCAAAATTCTATGAATCCATATAAATTTGGTATAATGGTCATTAACTTATTATGCATCTAACATGCATAATAAGTTAATGACCATTATATTGATTGCCATTGAATTATCTCATGGATTTTCAGGTAACTATTCTTTTCTCTAAAATAGAAAATATAATTTTAAAAAATGTTAGCCATTTTCCCTAGCCTGTTCATGGGTTTCATTAAGTACAGCTAATAATAAAATCTAACAATAAACCACGTTAAAATATAAATTTGAAATAGATGTTATATTACACCATTTTACCATTTTTATAAAGTGCCTTGTTCCAGTGTTTTTTAGTAAATACATACATAAAATTTTGTACACATCAATTAACATATTATTATCAGGTTTCAATGTCACCAAGTCACACCATTTGATACAAACTGTTTCACTTTTGACAAGCTCTCCTGCTATTACTGGTAGATAGTTTATGTACTTAACTCATGAAGATTAACCAGTAGCTAAGTGGAAACCACTGGTGGGTGCACTGGATGGGGTGTCCTTCAGCCCAGCCTGCGCCCTCTTCAATCTGGGACCCCACAAGGAATGTCCGACTGCCTGTTTAGGCCCAATCCCAGAGGAATTGAATGGTCAATTTGCATACTGGTCATGACTAATTAGCAATCCAGGACTGCTGGTTCTCAACCACTGGCCTGCCTGTCTACCTGATTGCCCCTAACCGCTTCTACCTGCCAGCTTGATCACTCCCTAACTATTCCCCTGCCAGCCTGATCAACACCTAACTGTTCCCCTGCTGTCCTGATCACCCCCAACTGCCTTCCCCTGCTGGCCATCTTGTGGAAGCCATCTCGTGTGTTGGAGTGATGGTCAACTTGCATACCGGTCATGACTAATTGACATATCCAAGCTAATTAGTATATCCCTCCCTTTTTTAATCCTCACTCAATGATATGTATTATTTTATTTTTATAGAGAGAGAGAAAAAAATATTGATGTGAGAGAAACATTGATTGATTGCCTCCCATATGCACCCTAACCAAGGATGGAACCTTCAACATTTTTGATGTACAGGACAATGCTCCAACCAACAGAGACACCTAGCCAGGGAGGAAGCTATATTTTTATTCTATAATTTTACCTATGTAAAACTGGATATAATTTAAACAATAAAATACAAGCAAATTATGCAGTATTTTAATTTTAAAGCACAGAAAAGTAATAACTTTTTGTTTATAGTGAAAATGTGATGTTATGTCTGATTCTTATATATTGCAATGAAAATTTGAGTGATAATTGTACTCATAAAGGTTAATATGGATAGTTATAAAGTAAAATGTGAACTATGTAAACTTTACCTGTGCAAGCATAGAACAATTGAAAATCATCATACCTGCTGAACTGGCCACATACAAATCTTTATACCACCATGTAGTGCACTGTAAGGAAAATATGTAAAACAAATTTGGATTTTAAAAAATGTAATGTTAAGTGTTTAGAACATTGCTGCCCACAAATAGTATATTTTAATATAATGCTAATTATATTATTTCATTTTTTTTATTAAACCCAAAAATGTACTATGAAACTTAAGAAAAGGGGTTATTTTCTAACAGTTAGAAAGTTTTTTTCCCTTTTTCTATTTAATTTGGGGAGCAGTTCTGATCAGAGCTACACACCATTTCATTCCTCCATCCTGGATGTTCCAGGAACTCTACCTAAGCACCAGGCTACAAAGATGTTTGGGACTCAAACCCTGTTCTCTGGAGGTTGGATAAAAGCTATCTACATCATAATTGTATATGAACAATGTATTGTCTCTCAATAAAAATGAATAGTACAAATAATACCTCTTTCAGAATATTTCTTACAGGTGACATCAGTTGTGTGCTTTCTGGATAGTTGAGTGCACTTGTACTTTAATATAAAAGGCGTTTCATAATATGTAGTTCATAGTGACATTTTTGACAGCTGACCAAAAATTTGTGATGTTCAGATCGAATGCTAAGATCACTGATCGGTAGAGTAACTTGATGGTAAAGGACAGCCACTCTACCTGTGTTTTTTTAGGCATTTATAATCAGCTTTTCCTTATCACAACTCATGTTCTAATGATCATTGCAGGATGAAGTGGCACAGCCACTGAACCTATCAGCTAAACCCAAGACCTCTGATGGCAAATCACCCACATCACCCACCTCTCCCCATATGCCAGCTCTGAGAATAAGCAGTGGGGGAGGCCCCCTCAAAGCCTCTGTCCCAGCAGCATTAGCTAGTCCTTCAGCCAGAGTTAGCACAATAGGTAAGTTCTGTTTCTTTTGTTCTTGCTGATTTTCTATTTGTGGCAATTGAATGAAATCATCTTTTAACGGCAAATCACACATACCCTGTGCATGGCTTTAGTTCCATACGAGAGTTCCAATTTGATGAGCCTCATAGGTCTGTTTTAACATGCAATTGGAATTTATAACTGAACTCCAAGTTATAATGTCCCCCTGAAAATCAAATTGAACTGCTTATGTTTCTTGCTATAACTGATGTTCCTGAGTTTATATAAAAGAGGCCTAATGTCTAATCACAGAGAGCAGTGGTTCCAGAATGCTATTGTCAGGTGACTTGCCTTCTCCATCACTGAAATTTATTTTTATGTTTTGTGTACAAAGTATACATAATAATGAAATACCTTCTGCCTGGTTTAGCAGTCAACTATCAGAATGTGAAGTTTGTTTAGTTCCACACCACTTGAAATTTACCTGAATATATTAAAAATATTATAAAAAGTTGATAGCTTCATTTATCCAAAATTGTCATTTCAGTAAAGTAGCCAAACACTAGAAAATGTTTCTCATATGTAATACTTTCAACAATATTTAATTTTTAGAGAAAAAATGCTTCTATAAGCTTTTAAAATTTTCAATAGTTTGTATTTAGGTAACATAAATCAGATAGCACTTAATTAATCATGCATTTATTAAAGTGTTTGTCATTTGTATACAGTTATGAGGAGGCTAGCACAGACCAATCCTCAAGGAGCTCAGGATTTAGTTGGGTGGGGTGGGGGAGCAGAAATCATCCTACAGAATAAGTTAGCCATAGTAAGTAATATTTCAGAGCACAGATACAATCCTTCGGTCATAAAGAGGAGAGCATTGAATTCTATTTGGGAAGGATCAAGGGAGGCTAAGCTGGGGATAATCTATTTCAAATGGAGCCTTGAAGAAGAGTTATAGCCCTAGATATTTAGACTGTAAAAAAAACATACAAAAACAAAACACAAAACAAAACAAAAAACAGTAAAATAGTACAGTTTTGAGAAACATTGATTTGGCTAGGTATAGAATGAGGGTGTAGTAGAAAGTGATCAGAGCTAAAACTGAATGGGGCAGAAAAGTTAAAGAACATGAAGAATAAAAACATTAGGATTTAGTTGGAGCTCATGGGTAGATAGATTCAGAGAGGGGTTAATATAAGGGTGTAGCAGAATTCTAATGACAACTATTTGTAGAATATGAGGAAAAAAAAGAGCAGTTGATATATAGACCAGTCTCTTTGTAAGCTTGATGTTGAAAAGTAATTTTGCGAAGGCTGAGCAGTGATATGTTTTAGAGTAGAAAAATCATAGTATTTTTCAAAGGGAACAAGAATTAGATGTATAGATATAAAAGAGTGCATCGGTGATGATGCAACAACATGAAGAGATAAGGAGAAAGGATTAACTTTGGAAAGAAGAAAAGTCCATTGTTTTTTCTAAGACTAAAGAAAATAAAGAAAAAAGAAGTAAAGTTATGAAGAAATTGTGGGATGGATAAAAAGAAAGCTGAAGGATGTATTCCAATTGCTTCCATTTTCACAAAGTAGAATTCCAGATTATTTACCAACAGAAAGTCAGTGTGGGCCAGTGGGGCAGCAATAAGAAGAGAAGCAATGACAACTTAAATTCTGAAAAGTCTGAAAAAGGTTGGGTGTATGTATGCTTTTTATTATTATGCACCATTCTGTTATTGTCAAACCCTCAGCCCTCAGTCATTCTGCTCAACATCCTAAATGGAGACCAAGATAAAGACTTGCTTTCATGTCCTAAGTTGGTAAAAAGACAACACACACAACACACACAAAAAAAACACATAAAATCAATACTTTATTTGGCAAGAATGATTTATTTCCATAATAGACATGAAGGCTTATCCTAATAAATATCATAATGTTGGCATATGAGTCACTTTTGTAATATTATTAGAAATAGAATATTACACTAATGGAATAATTAATATATTTACATTTTTTCATATGAGGATTTTATACATTAGCATTCCAAAGATTAAGTATGAGAAAATATTTTAGAAAGGCAAGAATATATTTAATGATATTTGTCATCTGACTTTATCCACTACAGAACTTTTCTTATTTTGTTCCCTGAAACATCCCTTCACCACGCACATATTCCTCATATTTTCCAAGGAGTTGAGGGTGCTACGATTTGCTTTTCTCTTTTCAACAAATGGCAGATGTTGAAAGCTGAAACTATAATGAGTAATAATGTAGTTGGATAAAAGCTGTGAGCATTAATGGTGTTGTAAAGGTCACTCCTGAAAGAAGAATTAATGTGTTATGCCATTAATAAAGCATGGAAAACTGTGAACTAAAAGATAACTAAAGATATCATTAATGACATGGATGCATTGTTATATACCTACCAGCCATAAATATAGAAAGTGAGTTTTTGAGGTTGGTGACCAATATTGCAGTATAGTATATAAGAATGTTTTTAATATGGTTGGCAAATGATAGGCAGCTCCAAAGAAAGAATCCTTAAAAGCCAGGGAAGGTTCAGATGATTGATGGATGATTTTAGAAGCTCCTGACCAGATGTTGTTGTTCCCTCATTGGCCATTTTCACTTATGTTGCATATGTATAGAACACTTTTAACTTCTTTCAAAGCATTTTTAATCTATTTTCTCACTGCAGTTAACTTTAGAAGTATAGAGCCTTTTCTAGATGGAACAGATATCCGTGTCAAATAGTCAAAACTTGTTATTTTACAGATAAAGAACAGAGGCATACGGTGGCTAAGTGCTTACTAGGGATTCTAAATTACCTCTGGTTTAGTTTCAAGGAAACAAATACACAGAAACTTAGTAACTTGGCCAACTCACATCCAGTGGAAGTGGAGGTCTTAAGATCAGAGTCCAGGTTGGGATGCCTTATTTTTAGTTATTGCCTATTGGTAGTCTCTCTCTATTAGATGCTTTAATCAGGCATCTATTTAACCTTTCACTCATTCATCCAATAGATGGGTATTAAATACCTTCTCTATGCCATACATTTTGCTAAGCCTTGAGGATAAGCAGGTGAAAGAGTTGGACTGAGGCTTAGATGCCATGGTTTTTGTTCTATCATCTCTGTGGAAGACACTAAAACATATTAATTATTCTTACTCTTCATTCATGATGGGTAAGTGAAATTTTACCTGAGCAAATGTAGTACACACACAGATTCAATAAGATGAAGGGAAACGCTTTGAGGTCCTTTAATTTGGCATTTTATTTCTGAAACTTGCTCATTTAAAATATGGTGACATGAAGGAGAATATTAGTTCAAATACATTTACATTTTTTTATGAGAAAAACTTTTATGAGGGTAAGTTACTGAACAAGATATGTGTAATAGTTACATAGGAAGCCATTGGATTATTAGGAAGTTAGGGGTATCATTCAACATCTGGCAATTAATGTTTACAAAACATTTTACAGTTTACAATTTGCATTCATGTTTATTATTCAACTAATTCTTGAAAGGTTTCACATGTGAAGAAATAACAGAGTGCCAAAAATTTGATGATGATATGATATCAAAAATCATAAAAAATATTAATATGTATTGAAAATAATTTAAAACACCTAGGCTTTTACTTTTATTTATAGCTGAAAAACCATCTGTAAAATGAATATGTACTAAATAAGAATTCATATTGCCCTGATAGCATTTATGAAGTCCGTGAATTTTAATAAATCCATGCTATATAGTACAGGCTTCCATTGATATGATGACACAGAAGATCAATGAATTTGGAATTATAAATTGGAAACTTTCAACTTAGAAATATGCGTTTATTCCTTCAACAGTCTGCCATGGACCAAAGGAATAAATGACTAAAAGAATAAAAATGACCTCAAGTAGTGAGTTCAGAGACTGGTGTGAAAGACAAATTTAGAAAACGAACCACAATGACACAGTCAGAACATTTATAAGGTTTTGAAGGAGCAGATAAATGGGAAGTAGTACTGCTGCCAAGGATCATGTCTGGGGTATGTCAGCGAAGTCCTTACAGAAAGTGGCATTTGAATAAATTCCCAAACACACTGAGAAGAGAGAGTATCTCAGTCACAGACAAGCTTGGGCAACAGAGATGGGCTGGAGGAAGACGGCTTTCTTAGAACAGGAAGTAGTTCTGTGCAGCACAGAACTCCGGAGAGACCGGCAAGAAAGGACCTGGGAAAGATAAGCAGAGTTGATGTCATGAAGAGCTGTTTAGGCCATTTTAAGGCGTTTGGAGTTTATCCTAGGATGGCATTTTGTGGGGAGCATTAAAGCGTTTCAGTGTATTTGGGAAAGGCTGCGTTACTTCTTGCAGATCCACAATGCACATGAACGTGTTCAAGATGTTGAGAATTTGTGCATTGAAGAAACCTTTTTAACTTCCATTAGTATTTGCCACATTTACTGGAACATGGGGTTATTTTGCTTCACAGAATCATCATCTTATGATGCTCCCTTAAGCTTTGGAATGCCAAGAGATGAGATTTTTAATCAGGTAAAGTGACATGATCCAAATTCCTTGTTTTGGGATATTTTGGAATATCATATCTGCAAGCAGAGTAGGAGATGGATTCAAGGAGCATAAGCCTGAAGATAGGGAAACCACTTAGGAGGTTATGGCATTGGCCCAAGTGAGCTATGAGGTGGCTTCAGCAAATGTAGTGAATGTGGGGATTGAGAAGAAGCACATGTGAGAGTGAGGAGCAGACAGAGCTGTCAGGGCTCAGTTGTGGATGCCTTGCATACATTTGGGTAAAGGAGGTGCCTTAGATGACTCCCGGGTGACTGTATGGGCAACTGGCATGGGCTATGGGTGTAGAAAGAACAGATTGAGGAAGTGGGAGATGATGAATTCTGTTCTAGACGCACTGCATTTTAGATACTCATGGGACATTCAAGTAGAGAACCTTAGGAGGCAGATGTATGTAACTAGGAATAAGGATTTGAGTCAGACATTAGATATTTCACAGTACTAGGAATCACCCCTTGATTCTTAGGATTATGTTTAGGACCAAATGTGATCTATTGAATTCTAAGGTTGATGCAACAAATTATAAACTTGGGAGCTTGAAACAAATTTATCTATCACTTATTGGAAGCTAGAAGTCCAGAGTTAGAGTGTCAGTAGGGATTAGTTCCTTCTGGAATGTCAGGGGAAATCTGTCCCAGGCTTCTTGCTTAGCTCCTGGTGGTTGCTGGCAGTCCTTAGTGTTCCTTGATTTTTAGATGCAAAATCCAAACTCTGCCTCAATAATCACATGACCTTCTTTCCTGTCTCTCCATATGTCAAACTTTTCTTTCTCTCATAAGGACACCAGTCATTGGATTAAGGCCCACCCTAAATCAGGGTGATCTCATTTCGATACAGTCTATTAAGGACTGTATTTCCAAATAAGGTCTCATTCACAGATACCAGGGCTTAGCCTGAGACAGGGACATTTACTTTTGAGAGACACAATGTTACCCACATTTTTAGGTACTTTTTGCTTTTCCTCCTACCTTTCAATATCTGTTTATTTTCATTGTGGAGAGGCCATTACTAGCTTTTTCTGTTTAATTTTACCTTTTCTAAGATTGGACTTGCCAATTTGCCCATTTTTTTCTGCCTCTGAAAATATATGAGTCTTTTTTAATTTTAAGAATTTTGTTGTTAGTGGTTAAGAAGCAACACTGAGGCACAAAACATCAATTTGTGGTAAATTTTATACGATTACAGAATCTGGCAAGTCTGGTAATGATTCCTAACCTGTGCTTCCCACATCTCATCTGGGATGCTAACTGAAGTCATACTACTTTTGTCCTCTCACTTCCCTCTCGAGATTGAGGCTCACTAAGTCTCTCCTAAACACATGCCCGCCTTCCAATCCTGCCTATCAATGCAATCGCTGCCTCGGTATATAATGAAGGAAGACTAAGATGTATCAGGTGATCATTTGGGTCTTTTTGGACTCTGATGGGGGACTTCCATTTAATTGAACCTCTCTCTCAACAAGAAACGACACTTCCTCTTGGACTTTATCATAAGACTGCTGAGGTACACATATTTTAGAAATGAAAGCAGAAAGAAAAAAAATAGGAATAATGCTGTTTACTATCTTCTCAGATACCAAGAGCTATATACACCTTCACATGTATTATTTTATGTAATTCTTCCATTGAGGTTACATTTATTTTACAGGTGAGGGAAATGGAAACTCAATGAGATTATTATAATTTGTCAAATATCACACTTTCCAAGAATTAGAAACCCAGATCCATCTGAACCCAATGCCCAGATCTTCCCTGTTTCACTAATACGTGGCAAATGAACTGCCAATTACAGAATAACTGTCAGGGACCACTTGTGATACTAAAAAAACAGATTAACTCATCTAATCTTCACAACATTTTCATTGTCTGGTCAGTGTTACTACCTCCGTGTAATCAATGAGACCACTGAGACTTAGAAAAGTGAAATAACTTTTGCAATTTATATAGCTAGTAAATGGCAAAGCTAGGATTTTACTTCAGCATTGTCCAACTCTAAAACAAACACTTCTCCTGAGGGTTGAAATCCTCAGCTCAATCTAAAGAGCATGTGAAGAAAGGATCCTAGGAGAGAATACAAAGATGGAGGAGTCAAAGAGGAGTGGGGGTCCAGTGCTATAATGAAAAACAAGGAAGGAAGGCATTTCAATGAGGCGATGGTCAGTGTGGTCATTCTGCAGAGAATGGAAAATGCCCCTTAGTTTGGCAATTAAAAGACACAGCAAAGAGGAACAAGATTGTAACAGGAATGGGAGAGTGAGGAAGGGTCAGGAGAATTTGAATCTTTGAGAAGCTTGGCTTAGAAGGTAGAGAGACAGAGCTGGAACAAGGGGACACCAAGGAGAGAGAGACTTTGTGTGCCTTTTTAGGAGAGAACCTTAGGTACTTACAAGTTGAGATGGTGGGCATGGGAGAGAAGAGCAGATGTCAGATGTGAAAGAAAATAACCGATGATGAAGTGTAGGAATCTAGAACGTGAGTGCAAGGGATTTGCCTTGAATGAAAACAGAGGCACCACTTTACTGACACAAGAAGAGGCATAAATGGAGATCGATTTGAAGCTGCATAGGGTAACAATGGGTGGAGGTAGGGTAAGGAGCAGGAAGGTGAAATTCTGTCATTTTGGTCTTTTTCAAAATCAGAGGCCAGACCATTTGCCAAGAGAGGGAGTTAGCAAGAGTGGGAATTTGGTGACTATGATTAGAAAAAATGTAAAGAACACCAACAATCCCATTAAGATTCAGTCTATGGCATATAAATGGCTTTTACGATTTAACACAAGAGATACAAATGTTATAATTCCAGATAGCATGTTAACCAAAACTCAAGAGTCATTAAGAGCAAGTTTACTTTAAAGTAAACTTCTATTTCTACCTTCATAGGTACACACACCTCAACTTAGAACCAGCCATGACAGAGCATATGTCCATCAGTAACTTATCCCATAACAATTTGCATTCATTTTGCATCTATATTAATTACTTTTCCTTCACAATGTTATATTGGCAGCACCTAAAAAGCATAAAGAATTAATACTTGTATTCAGTGCCATGTGCCAAACCATTTCACACATATATGTGCTCTGGAGAAGCTAAATAGACTACAAAAATGTGCAATGCCTGGTTGTACATATAGGGGTTAGAGGGTAGGAAAATCAAGCTGTCTACTTAGGATGTTACTAAACGAACATATATCAAGACCATCACTGCCATTTCAGAGCTATATTGCTTTCTAGAGTGATAGTATTTATTAGTATTTATGAACAGAATATCTCAAGAATCATATATCAAGAAGCTTGACCAAGTCAGCATAATATAATGTTAAAAGCAACCATCTTTTATAGTAAATATTAACCTTGTAGGTCTAGCCTTCAGTCAGTTGTTCATATGGAAAATAAGACAATGATTAATAAATAATAATCCTATCTAATAAAGAGGGAATATGCTAATTGACTCTCACACTGTTGCAAAGATGGCGGCGCCCACAGCCAATAAAGAGGAAATATACTGATTGACTGCCATGCCCTCAAAGATGGCAGCGCCCAGTCCCCTCAGCCCCACTGGGGCGGCAAGAGTGCAGGAAGAGTGCACATGACTGCCTCTGAGACTCCCAGTCTCCTCAGCCCCCAGCCACCCAGGGCCGGCCCAAGGCTCAGATAACCAGGACCGGCCAAGGCTTATATTGCCGGCAGTAGCAGCAGCAAAGGTGTGATGGGGTGTCACCTGCCCCTGATCGCCGGGTCACCTCCTGCCCCTGGTAGCTCCCAGACTGTGAGAGGGGGCAGGCGGGGCTGAGGGACCCCCCTCCAGTGCATGAATTTTCATGCACCGGGCCTTTATTATAAGAATAAGCTGTTTCACGTACTCACAACTGTACACCTACTTTTGCCCCACCCTGCGTAGTAGGTCCAGCCTTCCTCTTACATGGACCGCACTAGAACTTATCTTTTTACTTGAAGGAAAGCAGAGGACAAGGTCTGGTCTGTGCACAGTAAGGGGGAGGGGAGGGCAGTGCTGCCCTAATCTCACATCAGCTTCTTCAACAGAAATGTTTAGGCAGCAAGTGGGTTTCTATGTGTTTTGGCAATCAGCAGATCAGATAGAAGAGTCTAGCTATACAAGGAGGATGTGTAATCTGACATGATTAGACAAGGCTCTTTAGTACCAGAACATTTATAATTGAGACAAAGAAATAGTATTAATAATACTTTCCTAACACGGCAGCTAGTCATTTTATATTTCCTTTCTTTAATCTTAGTGTTTTTCAACAAATCATGGGATTTAATAGCATGTTTTGGCAGATTAGAGGATTTATGGCCCAGATGTTTTTTGTTCTAAAAATGGATTAGGGTGTAAAGTTTGCTGGAATCCATGGAACATGTTGAGGCAAGCCGGTCATTTTATGTGTGATTAGTGCCTGCCTTCTGTCTCACAGTCCCTCCATCTGTCACAATACACCAATGGATCTGGTTAGATTTAGCCTCATGTCACAAACAAGTCCCTTTTCTGGACAATATCATATTATAGATTTAGTTTATGCCTTTTTATGCCCTAGTTAAAAGATAGCCAGAGCGAAAGATGAGATATTAGCTTTCCTTTCAATATTTGTGAAGCAAATCTTTTCTCATTGGTACTCTACCTTAAGATCATGCAGATTATCATAATAATGGGCATCAAATAACAAAAATGACCAGTGTTAAAATTAAATTAAAAAGTGTTTTCCTCCTTACACCTGCTATTCTTTAGAAGACATATTTGGCAATGTTTTTGTTTGTTTGTTTTCTTTTTTTTCCCTAACTGAATTGTAGAGCTGCAGATACAGGCTGGTCATTTGACCATCTTATTAAGAGTATGAATTGTGTGACTATTCTTACCAGTAGCCACTATTTTTTTTTTAAATCAAACAATTACAGGTGCTTGGTTACATTCTGTGCTTGAAATTTAGCCTCTTAACTATTACAGGTATGTATCCATCGCAAACCACTGCCACCTGGGGTTTGTTTCACTGTAAACCAATTCAGGGCCAAAATGCTCTTCTTTGTCAGTTAATAATGATTTATTCTTCCTTTAAATAACAATCTGGAAGTGCTATGCCCCAACTTTAAATTGGCCTTTTTAAAGCTATGAGAGTGTCAGTAATTATAGCAATAATTATCAATGTCTGCATCTTGTGGTAACATTACAAGAAACCTTACATGAAAAGAAATCAAAGATAGGTTTCATTTTTGCACTACAGAATACTCCGATAATTTAAAAGAGTTTCTTTAAAAACTATATTTAAAACTTCTTTTCAAGTGTGTGGAAACAGCTCTCTGTCACTTAGTATTATGCTTCCATTACAGGTGCTTGGCGACATGTTCATGTATGACTTACTCGTTCATTTAGACAAATTCCACCGAGAAATTACTATATGCCAGACACCAGCCTGTTCCCAGAAAAGAAGTGATTGTTATGGCTAAAGCTTCCATGCATTTGTACAAAACATATTCTTTGTGCTGTTGCATCTTCAGGTTATTTAAATGACCATGACGCTGTCACCAAGGCAATCCAAGAAGCACGGCAGATGAAGGAGCAGCTTCGGCGGGAACAACAGGTGCTTGATGGGAAGGTGGCCGTTGTGAACAGCCTAGGTCTCAATAACTGCCGGACAGAAAAGGTTAGTTCTTAAAATACCTGACTTTCCAAAAATACCTAAATCACCCAAATGCTTTTCTTCTTTATCATCTTTTCATCTTCTCATCTTCTCAGAAAAATAGCCCTCCTCCCGTTTTCCTTCTGTCAACACAGAAATCTCCATGTCCATTTGAATCAAAACCAGCCCAAAGTAGGCAGGCTTATATTTCTCTTGTTTCCATCTTCAGACTTTATTGACAATTACTATTCTTCTCTGGCCTCCATTTGTATTGAAATGAAATGGCACTTGAGATACCTGAATCTTAGTGGAAGTTCTGCTTTCCACAGATGCTTAACTTGTGTTTGGGGATGAGCTGGATTTGAAAATGCTGGATCTTCTTTAACCGGCATTAGCTTGGATGATACCCATGCTTATAGTCTAAGCATCTAGGATCCTGAGCTGGTCATATGTTCCTAATGCAAAACACTGTCAAGGTTTAGGTGGCTGTACAGCTGGAAAATGTGACACTCTCATAAAAGCAAATGTGATTTTTAAAACTTGGACATTATTATTCTACCTAAGCCCAGTGAAATTTCTAAATTTTTCTGAAATTTGACAATTTTAAATGTTTTTTGTCTAAAATATATTATATTCAGAAAAATATTATAAGTTTTAGAAAGCTCAAAGTGATTTACTCCTTTTGGTAATGTTTGATATGTTTTGAATTGAAATTTGAAAGTGTTTTTGAATCTCCTTTAACAATCCTTTAGCTAGAGACACAATAGATAAGAGGGGGAAATGATCAGCTACTTAGCAATAAACTGGGAAACATGTGTCAAATGGGATTGTACAGAAATGAGCAGTTTGCTAATCTGGATAGGTTCCTGGGTTCCCAGGTTTTATATGGAATTCGATGTGTAATCTCTAAGAAACTAGCAATCTGCATAGTGAAGGGAAATATATGCACCACCCTGTCACAGTCATACCTTTTATCTTGTCCAAACATGGGTCAAAAGGTGGAAGAAACTGTTTCAAGCCTGTTCTGTTTCTGGGTCAGTCTCTCATCCCTGCTGCCTCACAACCGGAGAAGGTGCTGGTGCTAAGTGCCAGAAAGAAGAGGCAAAGCGAAGGGACAGCTCCAAGAAGGAAGCGTCGCAAGCATAAAGGAATTTATATTCAAATATGTAAACATTCTTGAAAGGATGCTTGAACAGAAATTCCTTTTTTTCTGCTCCCCATGTAGAAATGAGTTTAACACTCAGCCAGATGCTAATGCAAAGTGACTAGAGCTATTCCTCGCAAGCATAGCTAAATTGCTGTTATTTGTTAAGTGCATTGAATTCAGCTGTGGATACAGCAGTTGGCTGCATTCAGCAAGCATCTGTACCCTTTTTTTTTTTTCTAATCCTCCAAAGCAGAGGCAACTCTACCTATCACCCTCCTTTCCTCCCCTGTGCTGGCTGGGACTTGTCAAGTGACAACCGACCAAATCCTTTTGGACAGGAAAGCTTCATCCTAAGTTCTATATACTTGCAAAACAGGCCTTGAGGTTGGATCAGGGAGCCCATTAAGAGCACTTTGATGGTATGGAAATTCATCTTCATGAAGCTCCTAGGCCCCTAAGCAGCATGCTGTTTAGCTTTGGGTTCAGATCAGTCATTCACATCGGAGGGCAATAATTGTGCTGACGGCTTGTAAGGCAATGGTAGTACATAAAATAATCCCGGGCCCTCCACCATGGCACTGCGAGTTAATCTTCTCTAATACAGATCAGCGGTCGCTCTAACACATGACTCCATGCAGGCTCCAGTGCCTCAGCTCAGCCTTTTGGTTAAGTAACAGGAGTGGAACCCTCTACATTCACTTTGCTCCATGGTGTCTATTGTTAGGGGTCCTCATTGCCACTTCTTGTTCCCCCTCCACCATCACACTTTATAGCTCTGATTAGCACTTCCTATTGGAGGTGCAGGAGTTAGATTGCATCTGTGGAAAGCTACTGCTTTTAATTTTCCTGTGTCTTTTGTAGAATTATAATGACTTTTTTAAAGACTATTTTTGAAGTAGTATTTGCCAAAATCTGCTGCCCCATTAATATGTCTTCATTCTCAAGACGGTTAGCATTCCCAAATCTCTTCACCATGCACTTTCAATCCAGTTGAGTTATATCTTCAATTAAAGTCTTATATTTTTATGAGGTTTTAAGTGAATCTCTTAAAACATGAAGGCAAGCAGTTCCAGTATTGTAATAATATGGCTAACTCTTGTAATGCATAGGTAAACCTTTCAGCAGGACCCAAACCAGTTCATACCTTGTTGCCCTTGACACCTGAGGATGAACTGAGGTTATTGAACCTCTCTTAGAAGCAGGTATTACTGTGGTTGCCTTTTCTTGTTGAACTAACTTGGGTGTCACTTCCACAATGTCAATGATTGATATATGTCTGTGCAATTCATGGGACTGAAATGATGTCAAATTTATATATTTAATTAATAATTATTCAACATTAGCATCTATTATCTACTAAGGATGGGGCTGTGTACTTGAGGTGCTATCTATAATAATAAAAGTGTAATATGCTAATTAGACCAAACATCCTTCTGGTCGACCTTCCAGATGAAGCTGAGGCTGCGAGGACCGAGGTGGCCATTTTAGCGGGCAGGGGCTGGGGCAGAGGAGAGGACTTTCATGCATCAGGCCTCTAATATTTAATAAGAAAACATGTCCTCTGCCTTTATAGTGTTTATAGTTGAAGTCATTATTATTTTAACTGTTAATCATTTATGTTAATAGGCCTACCTATGGGATTAAATAAGGACCCCACATTGGTTAGCATATCAGATCAGTTACATACCTGAGTTGTCAAAGTGGATGCTTATTCTTCTACATAAAGTGACATCACTATTCATTGTGTGTATTTCCCTAGTACCTACCTTTTTAATAGAGTTTTATAGTCACCCAACTTTAGCCATGCCAAAGCCTAGGTAGATTAGTAATTGGCTAGACATTTTGCTTCTGAGTTATTTTTTTAAAATATACACATATGTATTGATTTCAGAAAGGAAGGAAAAGGAGAGAGATAGAAACATCAATTATGAGAGAGAATCATCAATCAGCTGCCTCCTACATGCTTCCACTGGGGATTGAGCCTGCAACCCAGGCATGTGCCCTGAGAGAATCAAACTATGACCTCCTTGTTCCTAGGTCGATGCTCAACTACTGAGGAACACTGGCTGGACTGCTTCAGAGTTCTTAATGAAAGACAAACAGGGTATATGATAACTTCCTTCTATAGTTTGCACTATTATCTTCTCATATAATTTGAATCCCATAGGGAGGATTTTTTTTTCTCCCTAAAAAAACCCAGAAGATATGTGAAATGTAAGCAGTGGGTTGCCCTGGCTGGTGTGGCTCAGCTGATTGAGCATCATCCCATGCACCAAAAAGTTGCTAGTTCAATTCCCAGTCAGGGTACAAGCCTAGGTTGTTGGCTTGATCCCCAATAGGGGGCATGCTGGAGGCAGTGGCAGTTGACTGATGCATTGCTCTCACATTGATGTTTCTCTCTCTCCCTTTTCTTTTCTTTCTAAAAATCAATAAAATATATTTAAAATAAAGATAATTGTTTCTTAAAAAATAAAGAAATGAAAGGAGTGGGTGCAATAAAGGAGAGAAAAAGGTAGAAAGGAGCTGGGAGAAAGAAAATGGGGAAAGAAATTGAGCCTGGTGCTTTCTAGCAGCCTAAAAGGTGAGAGCATAACCTGACATCCAGATAATTGGAATCCTGCAGTGCAGAGCTGTTTTCTTGAGCACACAAACCTTATAAACATTGTGTTTTCTTCTCATTTCAAATAACCAATATGGCTGTCCCAACTAGAAGGTCTTCATTCTGAAGAACTGTAATTGGACAGTGAAAACAATTAGAAGTGTGAAGAAAGGGATGAATGTTTTCCAGTAATATGTACAGAAACACATAATGAAAGTAATTTTTACTGAAACACATTGTAATTGAAGACTTCTAAAAGAGTTTTCATTTCTTAACTTTTCTTGGAAGTGTTTCAACATACCCAAGAAATGTGTACGCCAGGCTTCTTGGAAACTCTGGGACACGGTGTTACTTATAATTGTCATCTCTGGTTAATTATAGCCTGATTGTATGTTCAAATAATGTTATCTTTTTATCACACAGCTCTGTTACACATTACTTTTATGGATGGATAAGTAAACTTCTCAGGTAGGAAGGCTCAGAAAGAATACCTTTATACAATTATTTTGTAAAAAATACCTGCTTTGCTTCCTTAACATCTAAATGGCAGTTTTGAACCTACAGTCAACTGCATACTTAGGTTCTGACCTTGTGTTTGAAGGTGCCCATACCTAATAGGAGAACCCACCCAGCCATTTAAATGTAATAGACATCTTCTGCTCGGGACTGAAATAAATAATAGACCAGAAGTTTCCCTGCCCTTTTCTTTCAATGGTATTATCCTAGGAAGATGATAACTATGGTGTAGTTAAATGCATGTATTTCAATACATGTATCAGGAAATCTAAATATAGGAGCTTCAACCAAGATTAAGTTTTAGCGTATAATGAAGTAAACAGCAGAAAACCAATGATGACATTGGTTTATCAGCTCAGTGATGTCAGGGTTGAAATCTTTGTGATTCTCTTGGTTTTTCCCTTAAAGTCACAAAATGTGGCCACACCAATAGCTATCCATGAAGACAAGCAGTACAGGATGGGAATTTGTTTCCTCTTTGCTAAGTTCAGTATTCATTCACATAGAGATGTTTTTACATTATTCTCATAGGGATGTTTCCCTGTACCTCTCAAGCTGACTTCCACAAACATCTCCTTTGGTAGTGCTGGGTCATAAGCACATTTTTAAGAGGATTACTGGTGAAAGGAAGAGAAATTGCATTAAATTGATCATGAATTATGTTCTGGGACTGACAGAGACCTAATTCTATCCTCCCTGAAATCAAGGGATATCTTAAGATCAAATATTATACTGGCAAGAGATAATTTTTAAAAAAGAACCAGAATAGCTATTGGGTAGGAAAAGGCTATTGGGAGCCACAGCTATATTAGAAAAAAAATGATACTAAAACTCTCAAAACTGTTCTGTTTTTATTGTCTCATATTTGTTGTCATCTAATTACCTTGGCTCTTCTATTGCATGTTGAGAGCCTTCCTTATAACTTGTCTGTGGTTCATTAAGAATTAAATTAATTGTCCTGGCCAGTGTGGTTCAGTTAGTTGAGCATTGCCCAGTGCACTGTGCACCAAAAGGTCGAGGGTTCAATTCCCTATCAGGGCACATACCCAAGTTGTGGGTTAAATTCCAGTCAAGTAGATTCCCAGTCAGGGTGCATATGAGAGGCAACCGATATCTCTCTCTCTCTCTCTCTCTCTTTCTCTCTCTCCCCTCTCTCTCTCTAAAAATTAATAAAAACGTACAAGCATGTCCAGAAGAAAACATTGCTTGGTGAAAGGTGGAATCAATAAATGTGTGTTCACACACATGTTCTCTACATGTTAAGGCCAACTTCCAACTTCTGTATTAGTTTTCTGATATAAAACATATGTCAATCATAAAAATAAACATGCAATATTGTGCATGAATTTCTTAAGGCAGAGAATTTTATTCCCCAGATATTAATTGCCAACAATGTACCTGGAATCTAAACACCTGGACATGCTAGGAATGCCTTTTTAACTTCAAAGAACAACAGCTGGGAAAATGTCTTGTTTTTCCTTCGGACGTCCAGTGAAAATTCTTTGCAAATTTCCATAGAATAAGAGGAAAATTTGGTGAATAACATGTATATTATAAATAATAATTTGCTCAATAGTGACATCAATTGCTCTTTGCATTTCTCAGTCAGATTCATTAGAAGCCTTAACACAGATGATATACCCAGACTGATTTGTAAATAAAGGTGGATTTTCATTACTCTGGCACTAGGGAACTCTTCTTTACAACCTCCTCTGCACTGCCATTGTCATTCATTTTCTTTCCTTTATCAGAGTGCCAAACATGAAATGACAGTAACCAATGTTGACTTAATGTGGATGTTTAATAATGAAAAAAAGTGTCAGTCCCGGCATTAGTTACAAATGGCAGTAAGTGTATCGGGTGGCAGCCCTGTAATAATTTTGCATCCATCATTCTTTCCCGATGCTTCGCTGGCTATCTGATGGATGGGGCCAGCAGTGTGAACGCTTCTAAAACTGACACAGTAGATCTAGTTCAGCATTACCTAACACATGCTCCTGCCCTTAGATAAGGAGGAGGCACGTGAGGAATTGTGAATTGCAGGTTTTGCTTGCTTTGAACAAGTGATTATAAAAGGACTTATGCCTCTGCTTTCAGTGGAAGATTCTACAATTAATTCATGATTTATGGATGGCTTTTGTAGATGTTGCCTTTAGCTAAAATGCATTAGAGAAGTCAAATTAAAACTAGATATTTCAATGGTTAGAGAAAGACTCCATGCGCAGAAAGCCATGTTAGGTAAATCCTTCAGGAGGAAATGAGATGTCTTGGAAAGTGTGGCAAAGCAGGAAGCAGGAGCTTATAGTAGGGGTGTTTGTGTGTGTGTGTGTATGTGTGTTAAAAAAATAGTCCTTAAACTTGTAAACTCACTGGCTAGAATTTGTCTAAGAACCCATTACAATAACAAAACTAATTGATATTTTCTCTTTATAAAAGTGAATATATATTTTTAATCTCTACATATAATTATTTATTTGGAGACTTTAATTAAAAGGTATGCACAGTTTGGTACTGAACACTTGCCTTTTATTATTGGAGTCTCTCTACCTTTCAAATTTATATAAATGGATGGATAACTGCTTTCTAGGCAACTGAGTATTAGAAAATCTAGAACAGCTTTGTATATGCAAGTTGGCATTTGATCCTTAGGTTTTCTTTTCTTTTGTTTTTCATTCATAAAACCTTCTTAATTCTGAGCGTCTTAGCTAGGGAACGCTTCTTATGGGACAGGAAGGGAGAGGAAAACCCCTTGGTGAATATTATCAGCACAGAGCAGCCAGTTTTCAAAGACCACGACAAAAAGGCAAATAGGTATTATGTCATCATCCATCCATCACTCTATATGTCAGCCTTTCAATAATTCCAATCGACATTCTTGACAGGTTGGTGCAAGTTAAAGGGGCTGTTTGTTTCTAGAAATTGAGTATAGGCTGTCTATAGCCTTTTGTTCCAGATGGGGTTTTTTTTTTTTTTCTGTGTCTTTTCATTTCTTTCTTTTCTTTTTGGGGGCATTTAATTGAAATCCATGCCGAGTGTGCAGACTGCAAAGATCAGAGCTGTTTTCGTCCAGCAGTGGTAACTATGCATTAAACATTTTGATTTGTTTGAGCTTGAAGTTTAGTCCTTTTTTGCCATTTGCTTCATGGAGTTTGTGTATATTTACAGCCTCTGCATTTAATGGCCACATGCCTTATTTTCACAGATGGCCAGTGGAAGACTTTTCCTTCCTCTTAGTATAGCCCGCTTTCAGTTTTGCTACATTTGTCACAGTGCCACTACTTGCAGCTAGCAAGTGCCCACGCTTGGTGGGGAGCAATTATGGTGTGAGTTTTTAAGGAGCTTTTTAAAGGGTTTTTTTTTTTTTCAGTAAACTTTTTATGGTTTAATTTCCAAGCCTAGAAAAGCTGTGCGTGTTTTCAAACAGAGTGTCTTGTGTTCTTTACATCATTCTGGTAGAGGGGTTAGTGCAGGATGGTCCGATAAAATGAGATACACAGGGCACGCCAAATTGGTCTGCCAGATACACACCCACAGGCCTCTTGATGATTGACATTGTCTGTTCATTTAAAGATCGGAAGATAGGCTTATAGTAGCATTCTTTCTTTTTAAATTTGTATTGAATTTATGGAGGTGACAGTGGTTAATAAAATTATGTTTAAGGTGTACAATTCTATAACGCATCACCTGTATATTGTATTGTGTGTTCACCACCCCAAGTCATCATCCATCACCATTTAACCCCTTTACCCTCTTGTCTCTCCTACCACCCTCCTTTCCCTCTGATAATCACCAAATGAAGTGAATTTGAAAACACTGTGTCGAGACCAATCTAGATATGATGTTTTTGAAGTATACTATATAGGGTATATAGATAATAGACTAGAAGAAGAATAAATGATAATTATGCCAAGGTCAGAGGGTTGTAAATTTGCATAGACAATGCCCCACATTTCTGATTTTTCTAATTTTCCATAAGTCAAATCAGAATCACTTTTGTGTTGGACTGTAATTTTTTTTTTTAATGTGATCTCTTAAGAATGGTCTTCACTTCCCTTCTCCCTTGTTCCAGTCCTCATCCCAAAGATCAAAGGAGAAAGACCTGTTTATGAGTCCTAGGAGGAGTAATGGCTACTGACATTTATTTTGTGCCTTACCATTTTCAGAGTGCTGTCACATTGAATTTCAGTCTTGTATGTACTTCAATATAAGCAGAACAGTATGCTTATCTTTGTTTTAAAAACAGAAAACCCTGAGATCTGAGAAGATGACGACAATTGTAACGGTAGATGGGTTTTTAAACCCATGTCCTCTGGCTAGAATCCTGGGCTCCTTTTTAAGGGACCATCCTGGAGAAAGCAGCTCAGCAGTCACCCTGTGCCTCTTTGATTAGCTTGCTTGTGCTCAGCGTTGGACATGTGTATTAGTTAAGCAATCACCACCTCCACAACTTGTATATCTTTTCCCCAGTTCTTTATTTTTCCAGTTTTGTTGCCCTTTCTAGGTCTTCCTTTTCTCATCATGCACCAGCCCCTTCACCTGAGAATGAACTGGGAAAACAGAAAGAATATGTTCAATCTTTTTTTTTTTCAACCTTATTTATTTTGCTTCTTGTAGCAGCTCTGATAAAACATGAAATTTTTGCGTTCAACAGAGTGAGATTTAAATATCGATTCTAATCTACATTTCCCCCTCCCTTGCTCTAAAACTGCCATGGATAACTGAAAAGTGAACTATCGCCCTCACTTGCCTGCCTCTGTTTGTGGGACCTAGCATTTCTGAACCAAACCATGACTCTTTAAAATAGTCCAAGTATGTTTCTTCAATTGAGTTAGCTACTGGCTACTGAGGCTGCTATTGTAAGAATGCTGACAGCTTTATCTTTTTTATTCCACAAAAAGGAAAAATTAAAGAGAATGATTCTATACTTGTCTGTAGCTCAGTAGCTGACTTACCATTGTTTATAGAACAGTTACTATCAGTCAACATTCCGGCTCTGTGTTTACATCTGTGCAGCCCTCCCACCCACCGGACGTCCAGTGTAGGTTGTGAATTCTATTATTTGTCTTTGTTGGCCCCTGATTTTCTCCCATTAACCCTTCTGTTTGGGTTCACTGTGCACAGTATCTATATCTGCCTTGATCTGAAATAACAACAACAAAGTCATTTTTTACACTGTGATTCAATGCTGACCACCTATACAGACATTTAAAAAGTCAGGTCTTCTTGTTTTTCTCTCCTACCCTTCCCTCTTCCACATGTACACACCCTAAGCACCGTCATGACAAATAAGCAAGAACCAATATTTTACCATGGTGGTAGTCTTATCTACCTGATTTGTGAGTGATTTGTATTCTTCAGATGCCTTGAGTGGCTTTTCTGTGCATTACAGACACATGCCTCAATGACTTCTTCTCCATAGCAGTGTTTTCCTTATTTACGTACTAAACTATAACGTTGAATTTGGGCCTGTAAGTATGTATTTTATAAATTGCCTGAATCTGTAAATCTGATTATAATTGGACAAATTTTTCATAAAATATATTTCAATAACCATATTTTTTATAATTTGAATTTACTCTTTTGAATTTGAGGAAATGATTATGAATTCTCAGCTATAGGAGTGCCTCTAAGTTTTGAAACTTAACTTTTGAGGAAATTATCATTTATGGGTAGAGAAAATATATATGGTTTTATACATTTATCCAAATAGTGTACTTTTGTTTTAGGGAATCCAGTCAAGTAGGACATAGAATTGCATGTTTGTAAGAAAGTGAAAAAGGCTCTTTAATCTGACATTGAATTACCTCTTCAATACCTCTAATATGCCAGTACTTGAAAACCTCCAGGGAAGCGAAATGTTTTACATCCTGAGGCAGCTCATTCAATGGAGAGACAATTCTGACTATTCTAGAACTCTTCCTTCAGCTTTTCATTGTCTTTCACCGGGTAACGTACAACCATTGGTCAGGGTTCTGCATCTCAGTTGCATGTGGCCAAATTCCCTTTTTCTCAAATAACAAGTCTTTATTGGATTTAAACACAGAGATTCTTAAGATATTTAGAAATATCAATTGTTGATCTCCTCTTCCTACTCCATTCAACTCTCTTTATCAGGGTCCTGTGCAATTTCTCCATCATGACAACAGGATATTGGTAAGAACATAATCCAAACACCTTGTGACCATCGAGCTTCTCTGGTATGCATTCCAATTCCTGTAGAAAAGAAAAATGAAGTCATTGTAACATTGTTTTTCTCAGTGAACCCATATTAGCTTCTTGTTATCTCCACATTGTCTTAAGTGCTCTTTCCAGTTCTTAAAGCAACCAGTTCTATCTTTCCTGGAACATACATTGTCACTAGTTCTCATATTTCTCTCTTTGTTCATGGAAATCAGAACTAGTTGTCATCAACTTTCTAATATTTCTCCCACTTTAAAATAAATTCTCTAAAAATTATAAATAGGGATTCAATTTTATTCACAAGTCATTTTACTCTCTTGGAAAGTTATTCCTCTGGATTAAGACTTGAATTCATAGAAATTGTATGTTTCCTTCAAAACCATTCTATCTTCAACTTTATAATATTTCTTTAGAAAACTTGATCTGCCATTATATCTAAAATACAGAAACCAAGGTTCTAAGAAATTTAGCTAGAATTACCCTTCAGGAAATATTTCATGAAGCTGGATATCAAATTTCATAAAAGAAAATTAGATGGCAAATCATATTATGGCTTCTAATTCATACTTTTTTCCATCAGGAGACTCTAGTGCAATTTAGAAGGGGGGATCAGGATTAGAGAAGACTTATTTTATAGATGATTAGAGTCACACCCTATCTCCCAGTGATTCTCTGATGAAGAAAATGAATGGAAAAATATTCCTAAGAAATACAAGATTTCAGAATACCAAAGTGACTGGAAATATCTTAATGGGTAGATTAACATTTAACCAGAGTAAATTAATGAAAGGTTTCTTCAAGTTGCATTATTGTTGATGTTGGAGTGAAATGTGTGTGTGTGTGTGTGTGTGTGTGTGTTTGTATCTAATTTATATACAATTTACAAGAAGACTTTCATTTGTGCTGTTAGATTATGTGGGTCGATGATTATTTTTTAGAAAATGGGCATCTCAGTAAGCAAGGATGAAAGTGAGAGGTTGCGGGGGTGACACATGCATTGTTTCTTTGTATTTTACTTAAGCTTATGAAAAAGTCTCCAACTAATGAATCGTTATGACATTATAAATGCTCTTTCATCTTCTTTGGTGGTCTGTGAGAGTCACATAAATGGAGGGTTAAAACCTTTTTTGTGTCTTTGTTCCTCCTGTACCGTTAGTATAGAAGGAGACCATAAAAAAGTGTAGCCAGAAGGGGTTTAACTGTTACTGAGTCAACATTCGACAGTCACACTCTGTTCTGTCGTTTCATGCGTGTGCTTTTTATGAGTTTTACAGCTTTGTGAGCTTTATCTCAGGGATGCCCATTATGATAGCTGATCCAGAGCCCATCTCTCCCATTGTGTGTGTGTCTGGTGGGGAGCAAAGCTCCTCAATTGTGCTAATCCCAATTTCAAGGCATCGTAGAGGAACCACCTACTCGTGAACCATTTAATTCAGCTTAGGTAGCTAAGGAAATATCTACCTCTTCTAAAGTACAGTTGTGTGTGCGTTTTTTACTGTGACTTCTCTTAAATATTAATAAAGGATGTGCACTTGAGCCTTTACAAACTGAATTTTAGGTTTTTTTTCTGTGTAAGTTGAAGTAATGAAATGGTAGTTTTCAATTTAAATATACATTAGAAAGCTGTAAACCATCATGTCCAAGAATCAAATGTAAAATAAAATTGAAAAAATAAAATATTGCTGGCCAGGCAGTGGATTAGAGCACCTCCTGGTACATCCAAAGGTTGCCAGTTTGATTCTATCTAGGTCAGGGCACATACCTAGGTTGCAGGTTTGATCTACAGTTGGGTCACCTATGGGAGGCAACCAATCAATGTTTCTCTCTCACATGGATGTTTCTCTCTCTCTCTCTCTCTCTCTCTCTCTCTCTCTCTCTCTCTCTCTCTTTCTCTTCCCCACCTCATATGTTTATCTCCCTCTCTTTCTACATTTCTCTCTCTCTAAAAAAATGAAAAGATTACATACATTGTTGCAGATGGTGGACAAGGGCGGGGGGGATCTCAAGATTTTTTAGAGTTGAAACCAGCATTCTCCTTTTTAATGCACTAGTCCACTACTTGGCCACAGAGAATAGAAAATCATAACCATGACAATAAAAGTTTATTTTAAACCAGCTTTCTCTAAGACTCCTGATGAAATCTTTTAATTTGTAGGAGGTAGTCCATATAAATGATAGGTATGAAATAGAAAAAGAACTAAAATACATCAGTGGTTTTAAAACTGGTATGTTGTAATGCTATCTTTTCTATGCTATAGAATCTTTATTTCTGATAAGAAACATCTCAAGCCTAGAAATATATGAAACTATTCTAATTCTTATATGTTAGGAAGAATCTTTATCATTTCAATTTCCCTCATTGACTTTTTTACCTAATATTAAAAATATATATTTCTTATATTTTTAAACTAATGAGAATCTATCACATATTTAAACCCTATTATACAGATAGAATTCTGGGACACTTGCAGAATTGATTTTTCCAGAGCAATACAGCTAATATATATGGCAATTTGGTTACGACATGATACTCTTGGCCGAAACCCATTATTTTCTAAATGGATTATTATCTATATTTACAAATATGTCTTTTTTCCCATTAATCCCCGAGGCCTTTTGCCATTCAGAATATTCTTAGCTTAGAAATATAGATCTTCACTGACCACTTCTAATCAACTCACTGACCACATTTCTTTAGATGTTTAATGGCTCTCCTTGTTGATTTCCAACATAGCCTGGTGTTACATGCAAACAATACATGTGCTGTTTTCCATTCTGTGAGTCATTGGATAAGCCACAGAACCCAAGACCAGCTGCCAGATTTTCTAAGTGAATATTAACACATTGATAATAGTTCTTTGAGTGTTGACTTTTAGAGTTATGCATTTGACCCCAAGAAGCTATATAGTCCAAAACTTTCTTTTCTTCTTTAGATGAGATACAAAATAGGATTATAAGCTTTTCCAAGTAAAATCAGACTTTACCTAATGTTTACCACCTTAGTAAGCTTACATAGTTGTATAAAATTTAATTGGTCACATAAGAATCATCTTTCCAAAGGAAATCTAGTTGTTATCCAATTGCTCATTTTCATTCAAAAGAGAAAGCATACAGGTCATTTTTTTGGGTCTTAATTTATAAATCCTCAAGACTATTTCATTTTTACTACTTTTTAGTAATAAATCTGCTTGCACCCTCTACTCTGAAATTACTCAGTGCAGTGTAGAATTTTAGCAAGCATTTTTTACTAGAGGCCCAGTGCACAAAACTCATTCACTGGTAGAATCCCTAGGCTTTCCCTGCCTGGCAATCTGTGGGGCGACTGGTGGGGCGATTGGGGGCCCCCCACTTGCACCTGCCTTGGCCAGCATGGTGCCGCCTGCTTGCCAGCCCCACCTCCTGCAGCTGCTGCCAGTCACCTCCCTCTTCAAGGTGACTGGTGGGGAAATGAGGAGGTGGGGCCTCGCTGGCATCAGCCTTGGCTGGCCTGGGGCTTATGGGCTGGGGAAGCTCAATGTGTGTCATAGCAACTGGTCATTTCACCAGTCATTCCACCGTTTGGTCAATTTGCATATTGGGATTTTATTATATAGGATGTGTGTTTGTTTTTCTTTGATATTTGTCATATAACTAATAGAAAAAAGGTAACAAAGAGAGAAGCTACCTTGTCAGTTTCAGATCAGTGCTTGAATAGTAGTAGGAGAGCAGTAACGTATAACTAGTTCTGTATTCCAGAACACTGATCTTAAAGTGGGGGCATGGAGTGCTTCTTATTTGTACAAATTATTGGTTAGTGTGCTTTTACTGGAACCTGTTGGAACTAAGAAAATGAATATGATAAAAATTGTCACCTCTGTTCATCAACATTTTTTTTCTGTTTCCTCAAATTCAATTTCTTTGGTGGTTCCCATTCTCAGCATCCTATTTACTCCCTTCCTGCCTCATTTGTTTTCAGCTACTCCAGTTTAGAAAGAACTGATTTGATTATAAGAACTTTGAGACTAGAAATATTACCATTTTCAGTAATATATGCACACTTGAATAGAGGCTTTTGGAATGGGAACTATTTAACCCTAGGAACAGAATCTCAAATGGTTGAGTTTTGAGACATGGTAGTACATAGTAGACACTTGTGGAAGAGACAGCCTGGGATGTGTAGGATTGAAAGAAGTAAAATGAGAGGAATCTTCCCAATGTATTAGCATGTATGCTTTATAACATTTGGCTGATACTTCCTTCTCCTACATGCCTAAATAGATTGAATTTAAACTTTGAGAACTATTCTTAAGTCAATCTCATTTTTGGTGGTTTAGTATATTATCTAGACTTCTATCCACATGTAGATTTATGTCTATCTCTATACATAAGAACTAAATATAAACTTTTACTACAGTGTTAATTTTTATATGGAATTACATAATAACTATCATATAAGCACTATATTTGTATGTACCATATATTTACAATATAATCACTTGGGTTGTATTATATCCTCCTTATCTCAGTTCTTTTAAGGTTTTCTGAATTTATTTTCAGGAGGGTTTCTAAAATGTGGCAATGTTACCACTTTGATTTCCATGCTGTTGTAAGGTATTTTAATTAAAGTACTCCATACATTCTCCAATTCCTCCAATCACCTGGCAATGACTGGGCAAAGGGTCACACACACACACACACACACACACACACACACAAATGGATCCTACCATGTTAACTTCCACTATCTCCCACTAACATCCTCCTGAGAAGTATTAAAAATTCCACTTATGGGTAACTAATTGAGTCATTATATATATATATATATATATATATATATATATATATATATATATTAAGGTGACCATATTTTAACATTGGTAAAGCGGGACACCATTGACCGCTTGGCCACCGAAAACCGTATATTCACTTCCCGTTCTCCCGCCATTCCCCAGCTTGTTGTGCATTCTTTCCAAAAATCAGGACTTTTTTTAAACGCCGCAGGATGTGGGACAAATTATTAAAAATTAGGACTGTCCCGCCAAGAGCGAGATGTGCCCCTCTCCCTCTCTCTCTCTCTCTCTCTCTCTATATATATATATATATATATAGAGAGAGAGAGAGAGAGAGAGAGAGAGAGAGAGAGCTTTAGAGGTAATTATAAGTTACTTACTATAAAAACTGGTTGTGACTTTCCTACTCACTCATCATTTACTAATTTTAGCCACTTGGTAAGATGGTACAAGATCCATACAGCTGAACTCAGAACCTTAAAAGTCACCTAACCTTTCTTTTTCTACTCTGATAAGCTTCATTTTGGTTTCTTTTCTTGAGAGATTTTACTTCAAAATGAAAAAAAAATCTCTAGAAACTATGTAGCACCCCAACCAGTATGGCTCAGTGGTTGAGCATCGACCTATGAACCAGTTCAATTCCTGGTCAGAGCACATGCCCAGGTTGCAGGTTTGATCTTCATTCAGGAGGTAACTGATCAATGATTCTCTCTCATCATTGATGTTTCTATGCCTCTATCCCTCTCCCTTCTTCTCTGAAATCAATAAAAATCTTTAAAAAAAAAAGAAAAGATAATATGTAGCACAATTTTCATATACACTGTTAAATCAAAACCTTAGAGGTGATCCAGGCCCAGTACATTCGCAAAGATATTACAGTAGTCTTCATGGGCCTGGGGACTATCCTATGATGTGGATGGAAGGTGTTTTGTGTTTTACATGACTATCTTGTACTTTAACCACTACGCTTACTATAATGAGAATCTGTCAAGCTGGTATCCTTGGTGCTCCTGAGCTCAGCTGAACATAATCAGAAGACTCTCAGCAAAAGAAACCCAGAACATATAAAGCAGTTGAAATACCAACTATACACACAAAACAAATTGGGACAGGTTCTACATTTTTAAGTTGATAATGTATTTCAGTGTTAGCACTAAATAATCCTATAGAACTAAAGTTGATAGAATTATTGTATTCCCAGTTTTCCTACTGTATTCTATACAATAAAAGCCTAATATGCTAAGTGTCCAGTTGACCGCTCAGCCATTCAACCAATCAAAATGAAGTCTCTCTATATAAAAGCCTAAGCTACGATTAGGAACGAACTGGAAGGACCAGTCACTATGACGCACACTGACCACCAAAGGGAAGATGCTCAATGCAGGAGCTTCCCCATGGTGGTCAGTGTGCTCCCACAGGAGGAGCACCACTGAGCTAGAAGCTCGGCTCACAGCTGGTGAGCATAGCTGCCATGGCTGGAGCCTCTCCCCAGTCTGCGGCAGCAGGCATAGCAGGCCAGGATGAGTGCAAGCAGTGCCCACCTGCCACTTAGCACACTGCTACATCCCCTGAGGGTCTTGGACTGCAAGAGCATGCAGGCCAGACTGAGGGAACCGTCCCCCAAACCCATCCCTGCCAGTGCACAAATTTCATGCACCGGACCTCTAGTTTTATAGTAATTTACAATTAAAAACATTTTTTACACTAAATCATATACAGAATTTGACAAACAGAGAATAGAAGTTCCAAGGCCACGAAATTAAGAGAATTTTTAATCTAGTATATACAACTGTAATACTGTCAGAGATTGTTATAGAGGTAAAGCATGTACTGGATTAATTTCAAAACACTTGGTCTCTTGGTGGGGACACTACCTGGGCCTTTACCTGTAATACAATTATCTTAAATAGTTGATTATTTTCTGTGAAGATTTATCTTTTCAATAGCTGTTCCTCAGTGTATGTGGTTCACTTGTTCAATTCATGTTTGTGTTTCTCAGAATGCAAGGTGAATAATTATAAAGAAACATGAGCAAATTTTATGAAATCCAATAGATGCTTTTCTTAAAACCGTTTTGGAACCACATTGTCCTTAGAGCAGTAATGGAGAGTGCTAGAGAAAGTTGTCAAGCTTTTGTTGTATGCTTTTTCTGTCCTTAAACTCACTCAGTTAATTTGGAAGTGGTTTAATATCTCTTGTGGTTTCGATTAAGCATTATATTTTCCTTGAAAATAATTTTGCTTGTAATGGCATGTTCTCCATGAATTTAAATTATGCACTGCATGCTTTTAAATTATTTGATTTCCTTACAGATCTAATTTTGGTATATTTGTAGTTCAAATAATACTCCAGCTCAATATTTTGGCTTAGCAATCCACACCAAATTGTGGTCCAAGTAGCAGGCACTCACATTGAATGTATGGAGCCTTGACAAGCAATTAGCAATGAATATTTAAATGTCCTCATTCCTCTTGCATGAGGAATGCAGATGGCATTTAAGGAGATGGCAACCAGAGGGCACTAATGTGAATTATGCTTCTATCTGTTGCTCACCTGACTATTAGAAGGCTGTCTCTGGGTCCCATGCCACTTCTATACTCCTACTGCCTGTCTCACAATAAGGCAGGCATTTGAAATGTTACTAAACAGGTTGCTTTCATGAACTGTCTATGTACATGTTGTGATTTGGAAAGGTTATCTCCAAGAATCCCAGCATTTATCTCCTGGGCATAACAAGTCCAAATACCAAGACTGTAAAGGAGATTCAAAGAATAAGAAGAATTCCTTCAAAAATCCTGCTGATCATTTGCTTCAACTACATAATGTGCTGAATGTACAAAGGTGAATAAATCAACATCCCATCCCTTCCAAAAACCAATGTATTATCTATGGCCTAAGGGAAAAAAATGTCTTTGAATAATTATCATTTCCAGACTGAACTCTCACTATATATTTTTATTTATTTATTTATTTACTTATTTATTTATTTATTTTTAGGAAAAAACAACACTGGAGAGTCTGACTCAGCAACTAGCAGTTAAACAGAATGAAGAAGGAAAATTTAGCCATTCCATGATGGATTTTAATATGAGTGGAGATTCAGATGGTTTGTAAAGATTTGATATATATTGCAGTAGTGGGAAGAAGTGTCCATTTAGTACAATTACAACTACTAAAACGTATACTATTACAATGGCAGCTCATGTGGACTGAGCAGTCCCCATGTGCCAAGCACTCTGCTGAGTGATTGCATTGATCCTTGGCACCTCCTGTTGGATAAGTATGATTACAGATAAGGAGATTGGCCCTTAGGGATTTTGAATTATTTTTTCCTAAGGTTATAGGGCTGTCAGTGCCAGAGGCAGGTCTTGGATTCAAGATGAAATGATTCCAATCAAATATTCTTAATCGCCATCTACCTGTCTCTCGCTTCCTTAGTTCTTGTACCTGAGACAAACTTTTCAGAATTTGCATCTATAAGCTCATTTTCCAGTTTTCATTTGTCAACCCCTGACAGAATACATGGTTCAGAGGACATTTTTGGGATGGTTTCTTGCATTTGGAACCTTTCCCACTTCCACTATCTACCATACATGCCCTGCCTATTCTGTAACCGAGTAGAACTCCAGCTACCAGCCTCTTGCCTTCCACACATGCCTCGAGACTTCTGCCATCTGCATCATCTATGAATACTCTAAACATACACAGTGACAACTAATTAAGCTGATGCTCCAATTTTAATAGCACAGCAAAGAGGGGGGGGAAGCAAGTGCTGCTACTCCTCTTACACTGAGTCCCAAATGGAAAGGTCTCTCCAGTGTCAGGTGACATGCATGCATTGAAAGAGCCCTGTCCTCACTTTTATTTGTTGCAGAGGAAGTTGCCCGCTTATAGAAAAGACTGCACCAAGGGAAACCATACTTTAGGACAAAGGAGCTCACTTGGAACTCCCAAAATACACAAGTGCCTGTTTGTGCCTTGGGCCACTTCTGCTTTTAAGTCCAATTCACTGGCCAAGGGACTAGCCAAACTTGAGCATTCAACCAGATAATTATGTCAAAACCAAATTTTATTCTATTGGCTATCTAAGAAAAGTGTGTTTTACTGGTCTATTATATCCAAACATTTCCTTCCATTTTCTACTTTGCTTGGATAAGATAAACCTGGCCTTAGTACATACAAAGAGCTAGTTTAGCTCTGATGAAGTCACAGAACATTCACTTTACTGCTTATGTTGCTGTAAGGTGTAAGAACAGGAAAAAGCAGATGTGCAAATGATCATTTGCTAGTTACAAACTCATTTTAGAAAGATGTTGCTATATATTAGCACTCATTTTTGTCAATAAAAAAACAATTACTGGTATACCACATTTCATAAATTTTAAGTTATATTACATGGTGAAATATATGCAAAATAACGGGTATTAAAACATCAAAATTTTGTTACTGTTGTTTGTTGAATTCAGTCATGCTTGTATGCAAAATATTTCCCAATCTTCATGAGACCAAAGAGCATTTAATTAATGAGAAATAATGATATGCTGTGTGTTTTGGTTTGCTCCTATAGAGATCTCCTAGTATATATAATCTTGGTTGACTTCTATTCTTTCAAATTAATAAAAGAAAGAAAGAATATGATGGAGGAGGGAAAAGTGCTTTTATAAGTACTATATGCCCTAAAAATCTCAAATTATTTTAAAATTTTGTATGCTACCAATCTCTCTCTTCCATATTTTATAATGATAGCCCGGCAAAACTCAGTGTCAGAGTTCCATGTGTTCAGCTTCTCTCTCTCTCTCTCTCTCTCCCTCTCCCCTCTCCCCTCTCCCCTCTTCCCTTTCCTTTCTCTTCTCTCCTCTCTCCTCTCTCGTCAGAGTTTCATGTGTTCAGCTTCTCTCTCTCTCTCCTTTCTCTTTTTCTTTTTTTGCCTAAACTCAAGAACCTCTGGCAGCTCTTTAATCTGCTGAATTTATTCTGCAAAGTCACATAAAGTCGAGAGAAGCGACAGCAGCTCCCTAAGGTCCCACTGTGACTCTTGGTCCTGTTTTGTCATCATGAGTCTTGCTGATTGGAACGTAACTGTCAATGGGTCTCTGGATAATTTAGGCAGACATCAGGGGCAAAATAAAAGAGAAGGAACCTTTTTTCACTTTAAATAGGTGGCTGTTGACTTGGTAAGAAACCATAGTAATGTAGCTATTTGTCTTTTTTTCCTGTATTTTTCAAATATCTTTTTGGGAAGCAGACTATCATTGCTGCATCAGAATATTTTATGCATTTATAATTAGCACATAATTTCAAAGAAAAGCCAGAAACACTACAGGAGAATGTCTATATTGTAGTTTAACCTCAAAATTTGATCTAGCAGCATTTTTATTTATATAACCTCAGAGAGAGGAAAGGGGCATGCATACTCTATGTTCTGATAGTCCTTAGGTAGCAGAGGCTACTTGCCTGTACTCATCCAATCTGTCGAACATATTAGTATTTCACAATTTTTGAGCTTCATCTAATATTTCTATAATACTTGAATGTCTATTGACCTAATTCAACTGTTCGCTGTCCAATTTGCATTAATCAAAGATCACATATTCAGGTTTCTTGTGGGCTCTTGAAAGTAAATGGTGAAATCATCCACTTTTGTAAGAAAGGGAAATATATTATAAATGAATTAAAAACATAAATACAGCATTTGCCACCACAAGGCTAATCACAAAAACTTCATAAACAAGCATCTGTCTCAAGAACTGGAAGTACTATTATCACATGTACTTCTTATTTTCAGATATTTTAATAGTCTGAAAAACAGTAGTGCAAGGAACAGCTATGTCAAAAGTTTTCATGCTAATGAGAAACAATGTTTCCTATTTTTAGGAAGTGCTGGAGTCTCAGAATCAAGAATTTACAGAGAATCAAGAGGACGTGGTAGCAATGAACCCCACATAAAGCGTCCAATGAATGCCTTCATGGTGTGGGCTAAAGATGAACGAAGGAAAATCCTTCAAGCCTTTCCTGACATGCACAACTCCAACATCAGCAAGATATTGGGTAAGAAAAGCATTAAAAGTTAATGATGTATGGACTAAATGTACAGTTCAGTTTTCTAGGCTTGTTGAAAGAAATGAGATTTGGAGGCCAGCCAGCTCATGTTATCTGCTTATCCTATATAATAAAAGACTAATATGCAAATTGTCCCCTCGGGGGTTCGACCGGGAGACCAGGAGTTTGATCGCTCACTATGACATGCTGACCACCAGGGGGTGGTGTGGAACATGCTGGGCGACCAATGACAGCAGGAGCACATGGAGGCAGGGAGGGAAGGAGAGACAGGAAGGCCAGGAGGCAGGGAACCTGATTTGCCCTGATCACCGGCCAGGCCTGGGGATTATACCCGGGGAACACATTTCATACACCAGGCCTCTAGTCTGAAAATAAGTACCATCATTGAGCCTTTTCTTCTGTGTTTGTTGAGATATGTGCCCCATTACTACAGCTAATTTAGTTGTGTGTCTCTATATTAACTGTAATATCATCTCTTCTTCAAAAATCTAGAAATACTTGTACTAAGACTAGGGAAAAGGTTTCTTTTTTATGGGGTATTAATAATCATTTTAATAGTTTAATGTTTTATTTTTTTTCTACTTCTCCTCTTGTTCTCTTTATTAACTTATTTATATTTATACTAGGGGCCCTGTGCACTCGGTCCCTCAGGGGATGTCCACCTACTGGCGTGCCTGGCCAGCCTGGGTGAAGGGCTGATGGCTGTTTGCAGGCTGGCCAAGCCCCTCAGTGGGCACCCTCACCCCATGGGGTTGTGGCCAGCCTGGGTGAGGGGTTGAGGGCCATTTTCAGGCTGGCCACATCCCCTTCAGGGTTCAGGTCCCTACTGGGGTGCCTGGGAAGCCTGGATGAGGGGCTGAGGACTGTTTTCAGGCTGCCCACAGCTCCCATTGATCCAACGTCCCAGCGAGGCTGGCTGGAATCAGGTTTCTGGGGTTTATTTATCTTCTATAATTGAAACTTTGTTGCTCTGAGTGGAGGCCTAGGCAGGCAACGAAGCCTCCTGTTTGCTTGAGCTCTGTGGCTTCTATAATTGAAACATTGTTGCCTTGAGCAGAAGCCCAGCTGGCCTAGGCAGGCAGTTTCATCACTAGTGCAACAGAAGCCTCCTGTTTGCTCTAGCTCTGTGGCTGCTGGCCGCCATCTTGGCTGAGTTAATTTGCATATAGCCGCTCTGATTGTCTGGGGGCATGGCTTGGCTGGTAAGCGTGGCTTAGGTGTCTCAGAGTGATGGTTAATTTTCATATTACTCTTTTATTAGATTAGATTTGAACTGTGGCACACACTTAAAATCCTATATGCAAAAGAAGCAAAAAAATGGCTCATATGAAAGAAATTGTTTCCCTCTAAGGAGTGGGGTTTCGGTGACTGGGTGGAAAAGGTGAAGGGATTTGAAGTATAAATTAATATTTACAAAATAGTCACAGGGATGTAAAGTCCAACATAGGGAATACAACTGATAATATTGTAATGACTAGACATGGTGCCAGGTGGGTACTGGAAATATAGGAGAAATACTCTGTGAAGTTATGACTGACCACTGTGCTATGCACTTGAAACTAATACAAAATAATATTGACTATAAACTATATTTGAAAAATAAAATTTAAAAATATACAAAACACTTAAACTTCTGTCTCAGTTTTCCTCTAAAATGATTCTGAGATTTTTAAATGAATCTAAACTAATAAAAGCGAAATATTAAAATTAACCGTTTCTCCGAGACAGGGTAAGCCACGCCCACCAGCCAATCAGAGCAGCTGTATGCAAATTAGCCCAGCCAACATGGCGGCCGCCACTCCCGAACCTGAGTAAACAGCCCTTTCCATTGCGGCAGGAGGGAAAGTGAAGCTGCGCCCTTCAGCTCAGCTCCGATTAAACTGCCTCTAGCGAAACACAGCTTTTTGAAACATTGTAACAATCATAGAATCCTCCGGAGCTGAAGGAAAGAGCAGCTCCGGCCTAACCAGTACAAGTAACAATTGTTTCATTATAGACGCTGCGAGGTGAAGCAGAGGCTTCGTTAGTAGTTAGAAGGCCGCCTTAAAGGAACAGTGTATCAATTACAGTGTATCAAGGAACAGTATCAATTATAGGAGAAAAAACTCCGGAAATCTGCGTCCAGCCAGCCTTGCTGGGACGTTGGGCAATGGGAGCTGTGGGCAGCCTGAA
>PVJC01005384.1:0-59235 GCA_004026665.1 Murina feae
ACACACACACACACACACATACATAGATAATTCTCAATTCTTCATCTGGGTGAGCATGGACTGAGCACCCACTGGGCTGGGCTCTGGCAGGAACTTGCAGAAGAAGGCTGCCCAGGACAGTGTGGAAAGGCCTGGGTTTGGATTTTCTGAAGTAGTTTTCCCACTGACCAGCTATGTGACCTCAATCAAATGCTATATCCATTTTCTTTCCTGGTGAAGGCATAATAATAGTGCCTGAATTATGAAGTTATGTAATAATACTTATTACATGAAATAAGCATGCAAAAACAGTCATAGCAGTGTTTATCCTATATAATAAAATCCTAATGTGCTAATTGTCTGGTCAACCAGTTGGCCTTTCAACCAATCAAAGGATAATCTAATATAATAAAAGAGAAGCATGCAAATTGACCATTACCACCAGCCAATCAGAGCAGCTGTATGCAAATTAACCCAGCCAACAGCCATGGAGCTAGAGCAAACCAAAGGCTTCTGTTGCAACTGCCTGCCTAGGCTGGCTGAGCCTCTGCTCACGGCCATGCCCACCAGCCAATCAGAGCGGCTTTATGCAAATTAATCCAGCCAAGATGGAGGCTGGCAGGGTGGCTCTGCACTGGGAGCCTCCACGGCCGGCTGGCATAGCTGTGCCAAGTGTGTCAGCTCAGTGGGAGGGGGGGTCTGCCCTGGGGCCTCCTCGGGGTGTCCAGGAGCATCTGTCCTGGGTCCACTGCCTGGCTCCACCCCCTGGGGGCCTCCCCGGGGCATGCAGGAGCACGTAGCCTCTGCAGGGTGTGCAGGAGCAGCCATCCTGGGTCTGCTGCCTGGCTTTGCCCCCCAGGGGCCTCTGCGGGACATCCAGGAATGCCTGTCCTGGGTCCACTGCCTGGCTCTGCCCTGGGGGCCTCCGCAGGGTGTCCAGGAACACCCGCCCAGGGTCTGCTACCTTCATCCACCCCCCAGGGGCCTCCACAGGGCATGCGGGAGCATCTGCAGCACAGTGCAGAGAATCCGAAGCCAGTTCACTGCCCAGTTCCACCCAGGGTGTGTTTGCTCAGCAGCAGGGCCCCACCGAGGGATTCTGCACCAGCATCCGCCCCTGGCTTGCCACCCAACTCTGCCCCAGGTGTGTCCCCTCAGTGGTGTGGGCCCTCTGGTGGGAAACGTCCAGACCTGCACTCACCAGCCTTCCCACCCCGCAGTGCACGAACCCTGAAGAGGCTGTGGGCAGCCTGAAAATGGCTCTCAGCCCCTCACCCAGGCTGGCCAGGCATGCCAGCAGGTGGACATGCCCCCCGAGGTGTCCTAGACTGCAAGAGGGCACAGGCCGGGCTGAGGGACCCCCACCTCCCGAGTACACAAATTTTTGTGCACCGGGCCCCTAGTATGTTAATGATATGCTAAGGTCACTCAATCGCTTGCTATAACATGCACTGACCACCAGGGGGCAGATGCTCCTACCTGTAGGTTAGCTTGCTGCTGGGATCCAGCTGATTGGGACTGAGCAAGATGCCCTGGAGCCCTTCCACGGTCCCTCCCAAGATGGCCAACCTCCCACATCCTTCCATGGCCCAATCTTGCACTGGTGGGGTTTCTTGGCCTGGCCTGCGCCCTCTCACAATCCAGGACCACTCAGGGGATCAGAGAACCAGTTTATGCCTGATCCCTCAGGCCAGACTGAGGGACCCCACTGATGCACGAATTTATGCACTGGGCCTCTAGTTTATTAATAAACATTAGCTATTGATATTTTATAAAATAAATAAATTACAGCTTAATAGAAGAAACTTAATATTTGAGTGTGAAAAGAGCACATCAGACTCAGGCCTTCATCTTTACTAGACATTCACTGTAATTTTCAGGTAAGTTATTTGGCATCTCTGAGCCCCTGCTTCATTAATTCTGAACTAGGAATAAGTATTCCTACCTGTAAGGTTCTTTGAGAGAATTAGAGGTTAGGGATACAAAAAGTCCTGGTGTGGCCATGATTCATAAGTTACTATTTTACATATCTCTTGTTTTACTATACAGCTCAGTTCTTCTTGTTTTCAGTTGGTTCAGAGTTGAGATAGAGTTGTGAATAAAAGCAAGTATTCTTTTTAAAAGACAGACACCCTTAATTTGCTGCTGGTGCTACAAGTTCATTCATTCATTCATTCAGCAAGTAGGCATTGCCTACCCACTGTGTGCCCTCACTGCTCCAGGCCTGGGGTATACAATAAACAAAGATTCATGCCCTCATGGAGCTCTCCTTCTAACAGAGGGAGACAAACTATAAGCATAATAAATCAGTAAACTATGAAGTATTTGAAAGTGATAAAGATTTTCTAAGAAAGACAGAGGAGGGAGGGGGAGATAGAAGAAAGAAAAAGAAAGAAAAGGGAGGAGGAGAAGGGGAGTGGGTAAAACAAAGTAAGAGGGAGAGACATTTGCAGTTTTTCTTATTAGTTACTTATCCTAAAAGGTCAAGCAAGTTACCTAATCTCTCTGGCCTTAGTTTCTTCATCTGCAAATTGGGGGAAATAATATTGCCATTAATAAGATTGCTTTGATAAATGAATTATTCATTATACAGAACTTATATGAACTTATATTCTCTATAAAGAATAGATAATGCCTGCTACATACTAAACACACAATAGGTATTGGCTAATATTATTATTGCTATTATTATTAACTAGGGGCCCAATGCACAAATAAGTTTGTGACTCGGGTGGGGGAGGGGGTCCCTCAGCTTGTCCTGTGCCCTCTCGCAGCCAGGCATGGCTTCTTTGTTGTGGGACAGCCTGGGGCGCTACAGGGCTTGGGGTATGGTAGGCTTCCCCCCTTCGCCACAGGCAGCTCAAAATGCCCAGGCTCCAACTTGGGGCCGTGGACAGGGAACCCATCCAGAAGCTTCGTGGGGAGCAAGATGCCCACCTCAGAGCCGGCCCCATAGTCTGGCCCCAGCAACTCTAAGAACTCCAGGGTCCCAGGGACCTTGTCCAGGTCACACAGGTTCATGCCACACCCCAACAGGCCACACCGGCTGCCGCCCATGCCCCCGCCACCGCTCACTCCATGGCTGCTGGCCTCCATCTTGGATGGGTCAATTTGCATACAGCCACTCTGATTGGCTGTTGGGAATGGCTTGGCTGGTGGGCATGGCTTAGGCATCCCGGAGAAATGGTTAATTTCAATATTACTCTTTTATTAGAGCAGATAATAGTAGGAGTTAGGGAAATATAGCCACTGTAATTATATAGGTTGACTGAAATGTTGTCTACCAATTTCATTGTTTTTAGGCCCTTCTAATTGTTTTTATTTTCAATCTTTTAAAAGCCTGAAAATATTAAGTGAGCCATCCTTAAAAATTTTATAATCAAGTAAAATTTAGATAAACCATGTAAAAAAATATAAATATTCAAAGCACACTAAACAATTGTGTAGTTGTAATTTATTTACATGCAAGCAATCACAGAGCTACTAAGAATCTTTAATAAACAACAACACCATTGTAGATAACAAAATCAATGACAATATTCATTGCATATTGGCATGGAAAAAAGATTTACTACCAATCAGAGTCTCTGATTTTCTCACGAATAAAAGAACACAAATAGTTTAAGGTATATATACTACCTATAAATAAAGTTTTTAAGCAAGAGATACTTAAACCATAAATCTATTGGATCTATTGGAGCAAAGTTCTCTCCATATGCATATATTTGCCTTAATTGCCCATCACAATGTAGGACTGGGTGTCAGAAGAACCTAATAAACATGAATAAATAACACCTGGACTCCTATTAAATATTTAGGCTGTCTGGGAGAGAAAACAAGCAAGTGAGATATACTTTTATAATGACTTTTTTCTGTTGATTGATTTTACTAGATAGTGAATTGATTTGGATTACATCTAACCAGCTACAATGGGATGCTGCTTTTCTGATTGCTTTTCTCATGCCATGTCAGGGTATTGCATATGTGCATAAGAGAGGTGCAGCAGGTAAAGAAAGGACCAAGCAAGACTAACGGCAGTAGGAAGTAAGTTCAGGCCAACTAAAGAAGCCCAGGGAATATCATTAGTGCAGATTCAACTGACTGGCTCAGCTAAGCAGAACCTAGAATAAGTAAAGATTTGAAAACGTATAAAGCCCAATCAGGTTTCTAATATAAATTATTTTTATATTAGAAAATAAAATGATTAGTTCTGTCTGGTTCATATGGAAAATATTTTATCAATAAAGAAACTTTTATAATTAGACTATATTTTTATATGTTTTTACAAAGCAGTTGTTTGTAGGACCATTGGCTATATTTTAAAGCGTCAGACAAAAATTTGCAATGGCATAAAAAAGGGAATATATTGGTCCCGATAACCAAAAATTATAAGGGTGCTATCTTTAGGTAAGGTTTAATCTATAGTGTAAATATTTTTCAAAATATAACTGATTAAATCAACATAGTGTACACCTTAAACTTATACAATGTTATGTGTCAATTATCTAATCTAATAAAAGTATAATATTGAAACTGACCATTTCTTTGGGACACCTAAGCCATGCCCACCAGCCAATCAGAGCAACTGTATGCAAATTAACCCAGCCAAGATGGAGGCTGGCAGTCATGGAGCTGAGTAAACAGGCAGCTTCCATTACACCAGGAGTAAAACTGTTTACTGGCCGCCTAGACTTCTCTTGGCTCCAGGCAACAACATATTTGCAACATTGTCTCAATTATAGAAGCCTCAGAGGTGAAGCCAACAGAAGGCTGCGTTACCTGCCTAGGCCTCGGCTTAAAGGAACAGTGTATCAATTATAGAAGATAAATAAACCCCAGAAACCTGCTTCCAGCCAACCTTGCTGGGACATTGGGTCAATGGGAGCTATGGGCAGCCTGAAAGCCTGTAAACAGCCCTCAGTCCATCACCCAGGCTGGCCACACCCCAGTGGGGTGAGAAATCCCACTGGGGGGCTTAGCCAGCCTGAAAACAGCCAGGTCAGGCACAGGTCGGGCTGAGGGACCTCCTGAGTGCACAAATTTTTGTGCACCAGGCCCCTAGTATCTCAACAAAGCTGGGGAGAAATAAGGGTAGGCTTCAGGTAGGCCTTTATCAAGCTGATCATAATGTCACTGAGAAATTACTTTTACCCTGTGTCTGTCTATTCATCATCCATGACATCAGCTTCATTCTCACACGTCGACACCAACATCCAACAAGTCAAATTCTCTCTCTCTCTCTGTAGAAGCAAAATTATAGACAAGTTCTAGACCTCTCATTCTCACACAATGCTAAAATGTGTGGTTCGGGAAGTGGATCTCCCCCTTGCAGGTTCTTGCCTCTCGAAGTTTGAAGAATAAAATTCGAATACTAAAAAGACTTGTTAGCAAAAGCGTGGAAATTTATTGGAAGCAAATGAAGACGCCCACGTAGGGAGTGGTTCCCAAGGGGGTAACCACCTAAGCCCCCTTTTTTTCTAAGGTTTACAAATGCTGTAGTGCTTTTTCTCTTCATGCTCCTTTCTAATTGGACCCCTTCCCCATTTTATGACCCTATGCTTTTCTAATTAGTCATCCTTCTGCAGAATATCAGCTTCAAAGTCCAAAACCCACGTGGTACCCCCCTCTTACTCTCCCCCTTATCTTGCAACATTCCTCTATCTCCTATGAAAATATGTTTCCCACTTTCCAGCATCTGTAGACACTTCTCTCTCCTCTGTGAAAGTATGTTTCCTTCTTCCCAATACTCTGTGACTTTTCTTTATCCTCTGTGAATGTATGCCTTCTTCTCCCCTTATCCTGTGGCACTCTTCTATTTTTGGTGCATGTATGCCTTCCTCACCTATGCATCCCTCCCCCATGGATGCTCTTTATTCCAAAGACTCCCTAACCCTGCCTGTTTTATCTCTAAAATTCCTTTCAATACCATGTTCAGGGGAATGGTGAAAAAGTGATTTCTTCTGGTAGATCCTACCTATATTTCGTGACTTGCTTTCGTTCTGTGGGCCAATTTGGTTCATTAACTATTTACTATCCAGAGGAATAGGATGTGCTGATGTAGGGATTAATCCTATGCAAACTGAGACTAGGAGAAGAGTGCAGTTTCCAGATAAGTATCAACTTATATGGGCAAAGGAGAAGGATATGGATACTGGGAAGGGAACTTAAAAATCCTTTTCAGAAGTTCAACCTATTTACTATGAAATATGTTTTATATGAGTGAGGAATGTCATATTCACAAATAATCATTGTAACTGTGAATTATTAGAAGCTGGAAAAGGGGTCTATGAGCCAGATCATGAAATGCTTCAAATGCCATGTCAATGAATTTGAGATTTTTTTTTTCCTTGCTATTGGGGATTTTGAAAGATTTTCATCAGGGGAATAACTTGTTCAGCTTGTACCTGTTTAGATGGTCAGAGTTTCTTTATGCCATATACACATGTGCACAGCACACACATCCTCGGTGTGCCACAGTCATTGTGTCTTTTAACAGCAAAAGAAATCAATAACACACAGAGTTTCCCTTCTTGGAGGACAAAGTAGAGTGAGACAAAGGATAACAGCTTACATTCCTCTTATGAGGAGCCTATGAAAAAGCATCCCAAATCAATAGAAACAGGCTCCAGTTTATTTGGAAACATTGATAAAGTGATATATGTGCAAGGTCATTGTGATTTCTTTTATTCGTCAAGCCCTCAGTCTTGCTACAGGTGTTGATCTTGTGCATCAAAACAAACAAAGAATAAAAAACCGTTTCCAGAGGATAACGTCATGATTCATTTATAGGGATATCTCCTCATTTTCTGTGGGAGACATTTGAGATCAAACCCAAAATGTAGACTGAGAATAAATATAACGAAACTCTATAATCCACCAAGAGAACAAAATGCCTCGAGCAGAAGGCTCATGGGGTTTCAAGCAAGGGCTTCACTGTCCAGGAACTCTGCTTCTCCTTGAAAGCAGCCCTCTGTCCATCTAGTATCAACTGCAGCTAACTAGACGAAAGTAACTGGACACTTTTTCCCTTAAGTTCAGTAGGCAGCATCAGTAAGCAGGAGAAGAGCAAGTTCCAGCAAAGCAGGAGGTGGCAACAGCCACGCTGCAGGCATAAACAGTGCTATTAGAGGCAAGGAGCATGAAATCCAGAGGAAGCAGAAGTCAGGAAAAGCTAACTTGCCCTCAGCGCTCTGGCAGCCTCAAGGGAGACAATTAACGCAATGTCACTGAAAGCAAAGCTCAGCCTTTGACCAGTCCCTGTGAGAGGGGAAAAATAGCTTTCCACACACAGATGTCAAGAAACCTGCTGAACAAAAACATCCACCAAAATCTTCTGCCCTAAAGATTGGCTTCCAGTGAAAGTCAACAAAATTTGTTGCTAAAACATGCACAAAAAAGCAGACTTTGAAATATCTGCCTCATATAATCAATATCAAGTAAAGCTGCCTGGTTATTGTTTTTTTTAACATTTTAAATTGTGCACATTGAAGGGGGTTGTGGGGCTGGGTGAACAAGGTGAAGGGATTAAGCAAAAATGAACAAACAAAAAAACCTCATAGAAACAGACAGTAGCATGGGATTACCAGAGGGAAAGGGAGGTGGAGAAGGGTAAAGGGGGAGATGGATGATCAAGGAGACTTGATTTGGGGTGGTGAACACGCAATACAATATACGTATGATGCATTATAGAATTGTATATCTGAAGCCTGTAAAATTGTATTAAATAATGTCATCTCAGTAAATTAAAAAAAACATAAACAATAAAACTGCATATATTCAGCAATTTTTAAAACAAAGAATATTACCAAATAGCCTTGGTTAGAATCAAAATTGATTCATAGACAGACAATATTCTTCTTCATGTACATATCCAGCTCAACCATATTTGCTTATTATTGACAAGCCAGGGTGAAAGAAATAAACTTATAATCACATGGATGAGCATACATTAAGTATTTTCATTTTACCTAGTGTTAGTTTGGTGGGTCCCCCAAACCACCTCAGTTTTAATGATCCACTAGAGTGACTCACAAAAACTGCTCTACTTGTGATTACTGTTCATTACTGCTCATTAAAGGATACACATTAAAATCAGCCAAGGGAAGAACCTGGGGCAAATCCAGGAAAACTTCCAAATGTGGAGTTTCCATTGTTCTCTCCCCAGGGAGTCAAGATTTACTTTCCCAGCACTGATGTGTAAAACATGCGCAAAGACTTGCCAACCAGGGAAGCTCACCTGAATCTTGGTGTCTCAAGCCTTCCCTGGGCCTCTATCACATAAACACTGTTGACTGCCCATAGGATATCTCAGCTTCCAGCCCTTCAGGAGATACAGCTGATACCTTGTGACCCAGAGCCGCCCGCTCACTCATATTTTTGATGTGGCTCAAAGCCAATTATTACGTTGGCCAAGACTCCCAGGTAAACAAAGACCTGCCTACCAACTGTTCCAAGGTCCTAGGTGTTGCTTCCCAGAAGCAAAGACCAAAGGACAGACTCCTTTTTCGGCAAGGTTAACGTGTTTAACACACCTGGTAAAATATGAGTGGCCATATATTGTTTCATAAATTTATTTTGATTTGTATTGTCAAAAATTACAATTGAATGGTAAAAAGGGACATGAGTCAAATTGACTCTACAATCTGTTAAAGCTATTAAAGACTAGTATGGTCTTCCCTTATTTTTTTTTTCTTTCCTGCCATTCAATTATAAAGCGTTCCACTGGCTCATATTTTCTCTAGATAAGTCAAACTGACATAAGGAAAAACTCATGAGAGTTTATATAAAGCATCACACACCCACAAACATGTACACACACATTCATGCTCAGTGTTTCAATGAACGATTAACTGCATATTTGACACTGGTATACTTAATAGTGTAGTAGCCTATACTACCTACATTGGTATAAGTGAAATCTATGTTTGCACAATGACAAACTAATGAAGCATTTCTCAGAATGCATCCCCATTGTAAAGTAACACATGACTGTAGACACTCACTGATTTTGTTATGTTTTCTTCCTTTAACAGTTAATTAACTTTCAAAATATATCACTTTCTGTGTTCACCATTATTTCTTTTGTATCTTCTTTCTCTCTGGGTTAACTTTTCTTTTTGTTAACGTACATCTTCTAGTTCTTCCAGTATGAGTCTGTGAGTGGCAAGCTTTCTTATTCTTGGCATGCTTGAAAATTTGTTCAGGATATTTTAATGATAGCTGTGTTAACCCAAAGGGTTGGATTGCCAAAGAACATTCTGCACATTATATTACTTACCCAGCACCAAACTTGATTAATGATTCAAAGGATACAGGCAAGTAAGAGCTCAGGCAAAACGTTCATTTTCTGCAAGAACTCAACACCAACATATGCAGCTTCTAAAAATGTTCCTTTCCCTGTGTTAGGATGTGTTTCCATTTCAGATAAACAGAATAATGTTGAGCAGCATAAAGGGTCAGGCAAAATTAGGCTTACAGTTGTAATACAAGTACATAATATAATAAATAATACATAATAGTACAAGAATAGACTTCATGTTTCATGTACTCACAACTGTAAACTTACCTTTGCCAACCCCTGCATGCTAAATTTTTCATAAAATAAGACATTAGGGACTTGGAGCTCTTTTATTTTATACTCTGATAATTACAGACATAAGGGAGTGCTTAGATAACTACCTCCCATTCTCCAGCAAGCCATGCTCCATAAATCCATAAACTCCAGTCTCATTTACAAGAAGCAATCTAGAAACACCAAGTATATCCTATGAAAAACACTTTCTAACTAAAGACTCCCTGTCTATAGTAATGACTATTATCATACTGCAAAGAGGTCTGTTCAAGGTCACTGGTATTTTATAAGGAAGTAGGCTAAAGGTCCTTCACTTCCCTCCAGTTGCCAACCCAATAGATAATGAGGGAATCATAGGCCCAGTGTTAACATTTTACCTCCCATTTGTTTTATAGGCTATTGTATGTCTGGGTTGACAGGTTTTTGGGGTTTTTTTTAGGTGTTCTTTTTCCCCTCCTCAGTAATTTCAAGCTGTCATTCCTGATCTCCTGACATATACTCTAATAAGAAATTTTCTGTCAGTCTAATTTTTGCTGTTTTGGAGATAATCTTCCTCTATTTCTCTTAACTTTTAAGATATCTCCCTATTATTGTCCTTTGCAAGTTCATTATAATGTTCATGTGTCAAGTATGTATTTAATTTCATTTATTGTCCTGCTATTCAATGAGACCTTTTAATCTTAGGATTCATGTTTATTTAATTCTAAAATATTCTCATCTATTTTCTTATCAAGTATTGCTTCCCTATTATTCTTTGTTTTATTCTGAAGAAATCTATTTCATGTAATTGTTGGAGTCCTTCAATTTACCTTCTGTTTTTTATCTTACATATATTTTATTAATATATATTTTAAAATTATTTTATCACCCTTCCTGTGAACTTATTCTACGGTTCATTTTTTTTTTCTGCCCCTGTCCCAAAGTAAGGTTTTTTAATTCTTCACTTTCTAATCTCATATATTTTTCCATATTTTTGCTTTTATTTTATTTCTACCTGTTTTTGCTTTATAATTTCTTTTTTTAATAAATGTCTAAGTGACACTTATTTCCCGAATGCCTATAAATTATCACTTACAGAATATAAATGTACTTCCTTTTCATGACTCAGAATAAAACAAAATAGCTTTTCCAACCACCAACTCTCAGCCTAAAGAAAGGCTTCAAATCCACCACTCTTTCAGAAACAAAGAGAACCTCAGATCAGTCAGCTTGACTCTACAGCCCAGGATAATAATAGAGCTACAGATAAACCAAGGCACATCCAATTGCCAAGTGCCTAAAAGATATTAGAGTACTAGGAATCAAAATGTCCTTGTGAGGCACACATCTCACTAAACAAATTGAATTTCATTTTTCTACACCATAATCATGATCCTGAAGGAGGAGAAATCAGAACCTTCACTTATTGAAATTTCACTAAAGCCATATTAAGGCTGACATCAACAAACAATGAAAGAAGATAAAGTGAAAGTCAAGTTTGTAAATATCTCTAAATTAGAAAAAGATCATAGCCAGTCAGAGGATTTTGTGGTTGATAGTATATCATTAATCAAAATCTTTCCATCCTTTTAGCCAATATCCCTCTAACGCTCACTCCTTACCTCACTGCTGGCATAGACTCAACGATAGCTCTTAATATAAAAAGATTCAAAGGGACCATAAAAATAATCTAATCCCAATTGTTTAGCTGTGTTATAAATTCCCCTCAAATGTTAATTCAGGTGAAAACTAAGCTGGAGAGAGATGTTAGTAGAGGGAGCAGCATGGAATAAGAAGGGTTGTGATCTCTTCAGAGAGTAAAAGTTTGCCCACATAGTCTGACATACAGAGTAGGTAAAGGAGAATTGTAAGTGATAAGGTAAGAAAGATCATTGAGGTTCTACTCTGGAAGATCTGGAATACCAGGCTAGGAAGAAATGCTGGGACATAGTTCTGCTGGGATTGAAGAAGTGTAGAATACTGGCTTCTCAAATATCACTAACTCAACATGTTGATAAGACAGTGCTGAGTTTCATGTTCATGTAGGTAACTAAGAAGATGACCTTGAGAAATTTGGTAGTGCCCCAGAGGCAGAAGATCAGGTTAGGTTTTATTGAGAACTTGCTGTGTAGTTTAGGATAGGCCTTTCAACATAGGACTTGGTTAGGATTGGGTAAGGATCACCATACAATTGTTTAGAATTGTTGGACACAGCAAAGAGAGGATTTTGAGGCTTTTGAGATGAAGAATTCAAAAAGTTTAGGATGTAAACTATAGATGCTTTTTATTGAAGAATAAATGGATCTCTCACAAAGTCTCTGCAATGCACACTATCATTTATTTATTAGGCAAGAATCTCCTTTGATAATAAAGACAATGGAAGAGAAATACATTAATGTAACTAGTGAACTAGGTAGAGAAAGATGGTTTCAGTTCCCAAAGCCATTGGAGGTTTCTGAGCAGAGGCATAACTTAATAAGTGTTGTATTTTACAAAGATTTTTGTAGCATTTACTAATGGAGTTATGAGATATGTGAGAGACAGAAAACAGCATTAGCTGGGAAACAGATTTGTAATAGCTGTTAGTAAATGTGTCAGAATATATGAAACATAATGAGAAGAGAGAACAAATGGAGATCAAAGAAGAATAAACAGTTGGTAGGCTGGTAGTGGTGGGATGAGTGATGATTAAAGGATGTTAGGAAGAAATAGAAATTCAAGATAGTGCTAAATTTTACATGTGAATGCTTATGAGATCACCTATTCTACTAATAGAAACAAGCCTTTCTCACATCTTGTATGAGGATTGCTTCATTCATTGCACATTATTTGAGCACTGCCTATGCCGGCTCAGTGCTTCTTAACCCTGGCTGCAAATCAGAATGTGAAAATACATGTACTCTACCCAGGCCCTACTCCAGAACTGAACCTGCATATATGAAAATGGGGCCATTGGAATAAAATAAAAATAAAAACACTCCCAGAAGATTTGATGCATTGTGTTCATAGACCCTGAAGGGGAGCACTGGCATGTAAGGCTTGGTCCCTGACTTGAAGGGACTTAGACTTTAGCTGGAAAAAGATGTGATAGGTAAGGTCCAGTTCACTTCACACAAGCCTGTTCTATCACCAAGCTGTTCAGGACTTCCTGAGAGTAATACAACTAAAGAGACTCTACTCTTCGATTTCATGTTTTGTAATATTGGCTATTATGTCTGTTCCCTGTTGGGTGATGTCACCAGCATCAGTGTGGAAAAGATCCAACTGCACTGTCATCTACAGTGATTATTAGCTTTGGCCTATTTGACTTGAGCACTTAAACATATATACACTAACCTTTGAATAATTCTTGGATACCAAAGAATATTTTTAGTGCCTTCCTTTCTGCCAAATATGCCCTTCTTTAGAGAAAGGCTTTATGATCTCTGCAATCTCAATAACTAGTCATGTGTCCCTGTCACTCTGTCCCAGGCTATCTCTGGTCATATTAATCAGGCTGCAGACAAGGTCTCAGCTTGGTCTGTGATGATGTAAATGCTTCTGATGAATGAGTGCCCCCAACCCAGATCATTGTAATTCAGCGGGTAGCTTTTCATTTGCAACCCCATATTTTCATGCAGATACTAAATTCAGCCAGAGAATTTTCTCTTCTCAGAAAGTTAAACATCTGCTAATGAAAAATGACCAGAAGTAAAGTACTTATTAGAATTTAATTATAGAGCAAATTATGTTTTTTTAATAGTTTACAACGTGATCCTGCTTACTAAAAGTGGTGCACTCTATTTTATAAATTTTCAACTTTATCCCTATGCAACAACCAAATTATCTTAATGGGTGTCCAAGTGACAAATTAGATGAATGCCTTCCCCCTGAGTCATTTTCTGATAAAGACACATCGTTTAGTTGCAAGATGACAAACTATGTGTTCAAAGTGACAAATCATTTAATTAAAATTTACAAGCGGTTAAATACTGTTTGACCCAAATGGAGTCTGTTATCATGAATCAATTTCAGAGGAGGAACACGTTTTTCAGAAAAATCAATTCCAAATAACTGTAGCACTGTGAACACATTGTACAACTGCTTTATGGCATTTTTTGAACACTTCTCCAGGTTAGTGGTAGATTTTACCTAGTTCAAAAGAATTTCAATCTAGTTGAAAAGAATTTGAGTTTTACTTAGGACTTAAACTCTATTCCATTTCATGAATATTTAATATCACATTCCATGTTTAAGCAAAATGCTCTTCTATCTTAAGAGAAAATAGCTGAAATTTTGATGAGTTATGGTTTTTTATTGCACATACAGGCCAATGGAAATTGCAATCATCTTTCATGAAAAGGCTGGGTAGTTTTTATTGTTCGAGAATAAGGGTGGCCATTGCATTTACTTGCTAGTACAGTAAATGTAAAATTGCCTAAGTAACACGCTTTATTATTTATGCTGCCAACCACATAATGTGAGGGTAGTTTCATAAAAAATATAAATTAGAGGAATTTCACATGCCAGGCGGCTGTAGATCTGTTTTATGGCTCTGACTTAGTAGGTGCCCCTCTATTTCAGTTGTGCCCTGTAATGAAGTACGTATTTAAGCAGTATTGAAATGCAGATAAAAATATGATGCATAGAAGGCAAGCCAGATTCTTCCTCCAGAGATGTGGTACTTTGCAAGCTCCATTATTAGCGGTTAATGACTTGGGATACTTTTCATCAGTTCAGCTCAGCTTTTTGCTCATCTGTTCCGTGTCAAGGTTGATAAGGTCTTAGGGAATGTGTTTGCTCAGTCTTGGCAGTGAGACTTTCAACACTGATGGATTCCTCGGGTGTGGAAGATTCATTAATAGTCGTGGTTAGACATAGCCCATAGCCTCACTGTCTAAACTAACATAATAAATAGAAATAATCGATGGAACATCAAAATAATCATCTAAAATATATAGACCACTTTTCCTCCTAGTCATCAATGTGATTATAAAGAAAAGACAAATGATATGACTGGATCACTTTAAGTTGCTAATAATATACTTGTGTATGTGTAATCTATTTTGTTTTCTTGTCTGTGGGATCACAAACAAAAGTTTCTCACCCTTAGATATGTTGAGAGGAATGATACTTAAACATTCTAAAAAGCACAGAATTTTCACTAGAAGATAATTTATTATTTACAATATACTATACGATTCCATTTAAAATATTCAAAACCAGTGAAGTTTGATTTATGAGGACAATTACCAGTGGTTACCACCCAATATTTCGATTTAAATGTGTTATATCTAAGTCAAGAGCTGTTTACAATGCTGGATATCAATTGCAAAGATAGCTATAATTTTGACAGGCAATTTTTTCTAATAAGACAATATGTTTAAAAGGTCAAAATATAAAGTATTTCATACCTCCAATGAAATTACTGGTTCAGCTAATGTTTTTAATGCTATTTTCAGGATTCTAAAAAACACACAACCCCTAATTATTTATAGAAGTCATGAATAACTGTCAAAAATGCAAATGAGAAAAGTTCTATCAGATCAAAATAAGTAGTTCACTAGTTAAAATTTCCTCTCATGTTAAAAACCTTCAACTTTTAAAAATATGGCAATAAAAAGTAAAGGCGCCCTTCACCTACTGTTCCTAAAGCATGAGTGAAATGTGGCTCTGCAGTACAGCATGAATGACAGATAACAAGAGCAATGCAGACTATATCATTATCTGGGCATTCATTTATTACCATGTTTTGTATTTTCACATTATGACACCCACTTTGACAAACCACCAGACCTCAGGCAGGCTTCTCTCAGGCCTTAAACACCAACACAGCCTCAGGATCCAATCACATAATTCCAGTTCTAAATTTAACCTACTGACTAACCTAAGGCAATTTTTCAGCCTCAAGCTTTGTGCCAAAATGTATGACTTCTGAGAAGACAGAGGCCAATTTTATCTTACTTTCCTTTCCTTTATTAATTTCATAAGGCATATTTTACAAATACATGTTTTAGCATTACTATATAAATGTTGACCATGGACAAGGACTAAATCTTCTGGCTGTGACATATAAAATAAAAAGCGTGAAAGATGTGAAAAAGCACTTTCCAGATTTGTTTGAGAGCTGGCTCAAGGCAGCCCACGATTAGCACAGCCCTGATGCACAAAATTCATGCAAGAGTAGGCCTTCTTTCTCCCGGCTGCTGGCACTGGCTTCCCTCAGGCACCCAGGTGCCGGGATCCCCTCACAGCCCCAGCCTCATCTGGAGAAACGTCTGGAAGGACGTCTGCTCTAATCAGCATATTACACTTTTATAATTGTAGGTTTTGTAATTGATCTGCTTCTACTAGAACTTAAGCTCTGAGAGGACAGGAATCTGGGGGTACTGTGTTACGTACATATGTCCCCAGGTCCCAGATCAGGGAAAACCTGTCAGAAAGTAGGTGGTCAGTAAATATTTGTTGAATGAATGGATTGAAAATAGTGAACATATACATACATCAAGCCCTGGACATTGGTTGGTTACATGTAATTATATTGCATTTTAGTAGCACGGTTACTACCATTACTGATGTTGCTTCTTCTACTAAGCACTCTCATTTGCTATCTATATATTGTATGCCAGGCACCATTAATCTTTTCACACAAATCATCATATTTCTTTTTATCATCCCTATTGTTTGCATACAAGTTGAGATTCAAAGAGTTTACGTTATCTCACAGCTAGGAAATGAGAGTTAGGAGTATAATGTGGGTCTGTCAATCTTCAAAGATTGTATTATTATTCATTTTACAACACATAAAATACTAATCTCTAATATCAACTTGGCAGAAGTCGGTAAAATAATCATTTTTTCCTCAATATCCTGTATATATACATTCTATTTTAAGGACCTATTATTTGTAACATAAACTAAGATATCTTCCCAAATAATATTCTTTCCTATTTCTATCCATTCTATAACCTGTGCTAGGTAGGTTCCTCTGCCTAAAGTATAATTACAATAATACCATTAATCTGATCAGGGGCCTCCAATGTGTTCCCGTTAAGTACAGTTTCTCTTTAATCACTGATGCAGCTTTCTCTCTCCAATGCCCATCCTGGTAAGAAAGTTGGACTTGAAGAAAGTAGTGATCAAATGAGTAAGAAAACTGTAAAATTGAGTTGTGTATGTAATTTAATGGGCTCATAAATATACAACTTTAAGTAAGTTGTAACCCTGATATCATCACTGTCTTCAAAATAAGACATCACTCCTTTTCTCCAAATCACCATGTGTGGGTGTTGTTAAAATAAGTTCTAGAAGACTAGGGGTCGATCCAGTACCCAAATCACAAAGACAGGTGGCAGCACTGCTCCACTCCTGAAATAATGAAGTGGATAAGTTATGGATTGTGTTGGCAGTCATTCAGGAAGAACTGCAGACACTGTCCCATTCATTGCTGCATCCTCAGATCTATCTCAGTAGCTGGAACAAAATAACACTCAATAAATTACTTTATTGTTTTTATTGCTGTTGACCTCACCAAAACTCTAATTTAAAATTGTTTCCCATTATTTGTACTATAATTGTATTAACATTGCAGTAGGTGCGGGAATTTGAGATGGTGAATGAAATAAATGGTGCGAATTCTAAGGTCTGAAACAGCATCCAAGCATCCCCAGACATTTTCCCAGTGAAGGAAGGATAAGAAGTGCCTTTCTCTGTCTTGGAAATGTAATCCTCTCCTGAAGATAGCTGACTTGGATTTTCTCCAGTGAGTCACCAGCCAAGCTCCTTTTGGCTGCAGAACTGTGTGCCACAACACTGCCTTTGGGCTGCTGCAACCACAGTTTCAGTGCTTTATCTTAGATTCCATGGTGGAGACCTCCCTCAACAAGTTTCCAGCGTGAGGTGCTCTGTCTAGTCAGCGGTGTGCACACAACTGAGGCAGCATGCTTTTATTTCACTTGGAAAGCATATTTTCCCGGAGGAATTGGCTTGTAGGTGTGCTTCATTTTCTGTGGTCTGCAGCACAACTGTATTCTTACATACTCTATAATAAAACCCAGTATCTGTAGTTTTCATTTTAGACAATTTAAAAATCATATTGGTTTAGTTAAATTGGTAAAGTTAAAAGGAGAATGGCACTAACATGAATACACCCAGTCAGCACGCCAGCTCCACAGGTTTAGGTCTGTGTATTCAACCAACTGAGGATCAAAACCACTTAGAAAAAAAGAGTTTCATTGTTGCCGACATGTACTGTATAGTTAGGCCTGCAATAGTGTGTCTGTTCTGAACATATACAGGCTTTTTTTTTCTTGTCATTATCCTCTAAACAATATAGTATGACAACTATTTATATAGCATTTACATTGCATTCATTATTACATGTAACTGAGAAGTGATTTAAAGTATACAGTAGAATGTGGTAGGATACATGCAAATATTACACCATTTTGTATAAGGGACTTGAGCATCCATAGATTTTGGTGTTTGTATTGTGGGGGAGGGGGGTCTTGGACCCTAGTTTGACTAGATGTCATTCATTGCCTTTTTTTTATCATCCCCTCAGCACTTTCTTTTGGTGCATGCTGTTCAATTACATTTTTCTTTAGTTCATTTGCTCTCTCTTTTAAACTTAACCAATAACTAAAACTTGCTAATAACTTAAAGTCATTGAATCTTTCCTAATTCAGCAGATTTCTCATATTCCTTAGCCATTCTGAATCATGCTTAAAATCAGAGTAATGTATGATATAGTATATTTACTGGGTACAGTAATGTTCAGCCCAGTAATAATAATAATAATATGTAGTAGTTGTGCAATCCTGACTTGATAACACAATATAAGGTCAACTTTGACCGGAAAATCTGATTTGTTTTGCTCCGTTTCTTTAATGAATAAGCTACATAGGCAATCTATTGATAGAGGATGAAAATTTGACTTTAATCTACTTTTATTAACTACATGGAGCCCTTGCAGATATCTTAAATCCAACTGGGGTTTAACAGCAACAGAAGCAGCCCATGAAAGCGATGAGTATAACTCTGACCTTCTCCAAGGGGACATGCCTCACTCTGACTGATGAAGTCTCCCTTGGGTTCTTGGCCTTTGCTCTCTAATTAGGGTATAAATTCCTTGAGAGTTAAGGCAAGTCTAGTACAGAGCCTGTACACAACATGTAGTTGCATCCTTTTGTCCCAGTGGAGAACCGCTTGTAATGAACTATGAATTTATCTGCAATGTGCCATAAGAAATGTAAATAAGCAAGTCTCCTGGTGAAATGTGTGCACGACATTTCACAGGTTCTTCTGCTGCTGGAGCTATGGAAAAAGTTCTGTACACTAGAATTCTCATGCCCAGGAAGAGTAACACCACATTTTCTAAGCAATGATATGAGCCATGTGACTGCTGTAATGCAGGGTTCAGCAAAGATTTTCTGTAAAGGGCCTAATTGTGTGTTAGGCTTTTCAATCTCAACGCAACTACAAACTCTGCTGTTGTAGCAGGAAAGGCGCCAGAAGCATCGCATTATGAATGATGTGGCTCGGTTCCAATAACATTTTATTTATAGGCACTAAAATTTGAATTCTACATAATTTTCATGGGTTACAAAATAGGATTTATCTTTCATTTTTTTAACCACTGTAAAATGTAAAAATTATTTTTAACTTGCAGAACATACAAAATAGATGGTAGAGTCAGATTTGGCTTATAGTTCAGCAACCTCCTGCTATAAAGCATCCCACTGGCAGTCCGGTTTTAGCCACCATTTAAAATGGACTCAGATCATTTATACTTCTCAGGATGGGTGTAATAGTGAAATAATAAATGGCCATCAAGTGTGCTTGCTTCTTGCTCACATTGCATGACTGTCAGGGTCAGCAGAGAGCACTGCCTCCTGTGTCCTTACCCGTGGACTCAGGAACCTGTACCATCAGGGACTAATTGTCGTATTAGGAAAAAGAAAATTTGGAGAATAATGAACTTCCCTTAGCAATGTCTGTTCAAATGTGACCCATGATTTCTGATCCTATTCTATCGGTCAAAGTGAGTCACGTGACCATGACAAAATTCAACAGGGCAGGGCAGTGTAGTCCTGTCATAGTTCTGGAAGCAGATGAACAAGAATATTGTGAATCCCCCTAAAACAGCACCTCATTTTAAATTCTATGCCCCCCTCCCAGCATTCCTCAACTGTCTCCTTCCTGCTGTTTAATTTTGTTGCATAGTTTTTGTTACTTTATTGTGTATAATGCATGCAATTTACTGAGCTATTATGCTTATCCATCCCCCTCCCCCTTGCCCCATCCAATTTGCATTGCAATTTACATGAAGGCAGACATTCTATCTTCTTTGTTCACGTCAAATGTTCAGTATCTAAAGAAAGATCAGGTGCATAAGGTGCACTCCATAAATCTTTGTTAAGTAAATAAATTATCCAATAAAAAGAAAGAACTACACAAGTCCTTACAGCATGCCTACATCTAGCTTCATCTTATTTTCTTTCCACGTTTCCCCCTAGTTCATCATATGTATTATCTAGTGTGACTATAAACACACACACACACAAACACACATGTGTAAGTCTTCTCAAGTTGGTCATTGTGAATGGATTATTTCTTTTGAAACTCACAATTTATAAATAAAATTTGATGTCAAATCCCGTTTACCAATTAATCAATTGACTGTTTTTAAAAAAAGAGTACCAAAAGTATGCTCCTTAGATTTGCCTTCAAAAGAAAGAAATAGCTAGCCAGTTTGGCTCAAAGGACAGAGTTTGGGCCTGCAGACTGCAGGGCTCAGGTTCCATCTGGTGAAGGGCACACACCTCCTTGGGTTGCAAGCTGCAACCAATGAATGTTTCTCACATCGATGTTTTCTCTCTGTTTCTCCCCCTCCTTTCCACTCTCTCTAAAAATCAATGGAAAAGTGTCCTTGGGTAAGGATTAACAACAACAACAACAAAAATCCCCACAAAAACAAAAAGAAACCTCAAAAAATAAAATAAATAAATAAATAAACAGAAAGTTTACTGTTCTCTCTATCTAGGAGTCTGTTTCTATTTTGTCCGTTAGTTTATTTTGTTTATTAGATTCCAGCAATCTCTGTCTTTTAATACAAAAGACTTTTTCACTACACTCCCCAGGGTACAATCATTTGAAGTATCTTCTATGATGGGCCTAATGCTCACAGTCACCAGCCAGGCAAGGGGTCACCCTGCTGGGCACAGCCCTGCTGTCTAAGGCCTGCTTTGCACTACAAAAGGAAACTACCTTGAGAGCACCTATTAGTGCTTGATTTTCCTCTGCATTTCCACTGCTCTCTAACTGGCACACTGTCATGAAAAGGCTCCGCTTCTAAAAGTTTCTGTTGAATTTCCTAATACCATCTATTGAGTCTTTACTTGATCTTAAAAGATAGGTCCTATCCTGCAAGCAGATTAAAAGGCATCCCTAACAAATTTAGGCTATTCCTATTTAAGGAGCAATTATGGGTTTCAGGTAAAGGCTGCAGAGTATTTTCTCCCTCAGTGCATTGGATTACATCATTGATTTTACTGATAAGTGAATTTTATTTATAGGTTTTTTTATGCAATTATTGATTACTCTAATAATGTTAACTGTTCTGTAACACCTCATTTTAAAGAATGAAGGTTAGTAGGTTAATGTAGCCAAACCCATGTATGTTGTGATGATTAAAAATTGTAACCGCAGGAATGAGAAAACCAGGGTTTGAATTCTCTTGAGCCATTTTTCTAACACTGGCTATTATTTGAGCTATTTAAGATCTCATTTCCTCACAGGCTAAAGAGACCATAAAGATTAAATAGGAAGAGTTATATAAAGCTTTTATAACAATGCCTACCTAACACATGGCATTCAGAGAGAAAATGCTGTGGACTATTTTCTCAACAGTATCTTCACTGAATATATTTCTGAATGCACACCTTTCTTCAAAGTTCTCTCCATACCTTCATGCCTTCCCTGATTCTCACACCTCACTAATCAGTTTCTTTCAGGCTAAAGATCCATCTTCTCTAAACAGTCTTCAAATGTAGATTGCTTCTTCGTAGGGGCATCATATGGATATTTGACATTGGCCATGTGTCTGAGATTCATTTGTGACATTATGTAAGTCAGATGAGAAGATTAGACATAAGCAAGCAGTGTGTTCCTCTATCAACATCCGTTTGGCCTTCTGTGGGAAATACCAAGAGAACTTATTAGAGTAATTGGCAAAATTTTCTGGGCCAGTTTGCTTAATCAAATTAGAAACTGATTATGCATTCAAACTTTATAAGAGAATAAATTAATCCAAACTTCTTCAACAAAAGTGGATGTAAGACCTTCACATTTGGCAATCATGACCAAGTTCAGGATGTTAATTTAGTTTGGCTAATTATGCAAATCTTAGAGACCATCATTTAGAAGTGATCTGTCTTATTTTAAGAAGTATACATTAGGAAGATATACAATTTTGGGAGGAAAATCTTTGTAACATGATAGGTTGGCAAGAAAAAATTTATGATATTATTGTTAATTTAGCCAAAGATGTGGAACAACTACCTTTTTTTGAGAATAACAATGGACAATAATGGTTTTTATACATTAAGGGGTTTTAGTGTTGATATTGTAAATAGGTGACAGTGGATGAACACCTACTGATAGAAAATAAGGGACAGTTTTCCTATTATGAAGAAAACAAGTAAGCACTTAAATAGAAAGTTCATTGTCCATGAGGAAGACCAGAGAGGGTTAGTTAGGTCAGGTTCAGACACCAGTCAGCCTCAAAAAATATTTTATTTGGCAATGATATGGAATAAGTTTCTTTTAAATTGTACAACTGGAACTAAACCAAAAATAAAAACCTCGAAACTTGCTTTCATTGTCAGTATAAATCTTTTTAGGCCTAGTCAAGTTGTAAAGTAAGCAAATGAGTTTGTTTCTGACACTTGTCTACTCCTCTTTCTTTTATACTTGCTCTTTATATATTTTTTAACTATCTGTATTGCTTTGTAACTTATTTTTCCAGGTAATTTCAGAATGTCCCCTGCTTTATCATGCCATCTAAACCTACCTTGCCTCAAGGTCTTACTCTAGTCTTGATGACAATCTGATCTAATAAAAGCGTAATATTAAAATTAACTGTCTCTTCGGGATGCCTAAGCCACACCCACCAGGCAATCAGAGCGACTGTATGCAAATTAGCCCAACCAAGATGGCAGAGGCCCACCGCACACCTGGGTCCAGCAGGACAGATGGGTGGGAGGAGCAAGCAGGCCCTGAGGTCGCGGCCTGGAAATAGATCAATCGCGGGGGGAATGCACATGTGAAGACTCCACATGTGTGTGCCCCTGCGGTCGGCAACCGCAGGGCCAGGAGCCGGCCAGGCAAGCCCCCACCTCTGTGGCTGGGGCCTGGGAATAGATGGATCGCAGGAGCACGCACATTCGGAGGCTTAACCCACAGTCGGTCTATTCCCGGCCCCAGCCACAGGGCCGGGAGCCGGCCATCCAGGCCCCAGCGAGGGCCTCTGATTGATCAGTTCCAGGCAGGGGTCTCCTGTGAAAGGCTCCTGTCTCCCTTTAGAGCTGGGGTGAACCCCCAGAAGCCAGGAGATGGAGAGATGGGCAGGGGGCAGATGGAGGGAGCATCAGCCAGAGAGAGTTTGGGGGGAAGTAACCAGGTGGGGGAGGCATGGAACAAGATGGAGGGAAGACTCTTTATAAAAGAGTCAGTGGACAGCAGTGTTAAAAAAAGAGGATGTATGAGTGAACTGTAGGGCCTGTAATGAAGACCAACTATAGTTGTGTTCTGGGGACAGATTTTAAAAGTAGAAGTCAAAAAAGAAAAAAAAAAGATAAATGATAGTGGATAATTAGGCAGGTAGATAGATAGGTATTAAAACAGTGGAAGTAAGTAGAAAAGAATGTATGGCAAAGGTAGGATGAGAGAAAAAGAGGGAGAGAAGAAAAGTTATAAAGGAGGAGTTGCTGGAGCTTAAAAGGAGAATGGGAAGAAGGAAGGAATGGGGGAGGGAGCAAAGCAGGTCAGAGGGAGGAAGTGAAGAAAAAAATTAAGGTGGGAAAGAAGGAAAAAGGGGAGGGTGGGCAGGAGTAAAGATAAAGGAAAGAAGGAATGTGGGAAGGGAAGGAGGGTAGTAGAAAAATGGGAAGAATGATGATGGAACAGACGTAGGAAATAAGGAAGAAAGAAAAGTTTATAAATGATGAGTCAGTAGGAAAAGTGTTACATAAAGGAGAAAAATTGTGTGAGAGGAAGAAGCCAATAAGGAAGTCAAATACAATTGTGTGTGAAGGGGATAAAATTAAAAAAGAAAGTTAATAGGGGTGACCAGGCCTGCAGGGGAGGGCAGTTAGGGGATGAGGCAGGCAGGCAGGCTGAGTGGTTAGGGCAGGCAGGCAGGTTAGTGGTTAAGAACCAGGGGTCCTGGATTGTGAGAGTCCCCAAGAACTCCATATTGGAGAGGGTGCAGGTTGGGCTGAGGGACTGCCCCTCGTGCATGAATTTCGTGCACTGGGCCCCTAATAGGTAATAAAGCTAATATCTATTGACAAGTTCTATGCACCAGGTACACTATCATTTTATCTCATTGAATATTAAAAGCAACTTTATATGGTAGATACATTTTTAATTCTCTTTTTATAATTGAAAAAAACAGTGTTAACAGAGGTTAAAGAAAATGTCTATCAAGGTTTAGAGACTGGGGTGAAGGAAGTAAAGTATCCAGAATGTAAAATTTAGTGTGGCATTCACTCTCCAAGATGTAAGAACTTACTTAAATTTTGTACATTAGCCCTGGGAGCCTTGTTTGCCTCCCAGATCCCAGGCTCTGTTGTCCATGATCACACAAATATTCAGAAGAACTGAAGCAATCTATCTAACTCAATTCCTGTGTGGCTCATTTAGCAGTGCCCCCCAACTTAGAAATTCTGATGGTATTGATCAAGTGACAAATCACTTTAACACGTGATCCTTTCTATGAAACATTATCCCAGTCTGAAAATATATATATCACTCATTCATTTATTCAACTAATATTAAGTACCTGCTACAATGCAAATACTGTGTCTAGTTAGGAATGTGTACATCGACACAGCAAAAGAGACATAGCGACTTGCTTTTATGACATAGAGGGAGAGCCAAACATTAATAAAATAATCACTCAACTGAAAGTAAATTACAACTGTGACAAATGTCATGACCAAATACATAGTGCTATGAGTGACAGTAATACTGGTATTTGACTTGCTCAGATAATTCTTATAAGCATTATGAGAAGTGATTGAGATGATATCTAAAAGTTAAAGAAATTAGTACATGAAGAGGAGAGTAAGGAAATTCCAGGCATGATAGCAGGTAGGGAAAGACACAAGCATGAGTAATTCGTTTGCAATGCAGAACATTATCGATTATGTAAAGAAAACGTTTACATAAACATGTAATGAGTGCTCAGGCTGGGATTCTCAGTGGAGGTAGTTAAGGGAAGCCTCTGGAAGAGTTGGCCCTTAGCCTGTGTGTTGGTGGATTGGCAGGATCTGGACATGTAGATGTGGAGTAAGGGGAGCATGCTTGGCTGAGGGGTTTATTAAGAACAACAGAACGGAGGTAGAAAAGGTTTGGTGGGGTACAGAGCAAAGTTTGCCAGAATAGTTGAATGGTAGGTAAGGTGCAGAGTAAAACAGAAGTTTAAAGCAATCATTAAAGGCTTTAAATGCAAGCCTAATTTGGTGGGCAGCAGAACATTTTGAAAAGATATTGAGTATGAAAGTTACATATTTAGAGGTATAAAATGTATTAATGCAGTCACATGTCAGAGAAAAAAAATGAAAATTGAGGTGTGAGCACTCTAATCTCAGATTTGTAAACCATTTGAGAGAAAATTTGGTACCCATAAGAGAGATTTTGTGGGGTTTTAATTTTTTATTTTGTGGGTGTTTTTTCTTAGAAGAGGGTTAGAGAAGACTTTCTGGAAGAGAAAAATCTCAGAGCTGATCTTTTATTATTTTTTATTTTTTTAATGTATCTTTATTGTTGAAAGTGTTACAGATGTCCCCTTCAGAGCTGATCTTTTAAATTTAAGAATAGATGTAATTAAAAGAAAAGGTATCCCCAAGTTGAAATAGTAGTTTTCAAAATATTGAGTAAAAGATAGGAGGGGGAGATTTAATTTTTACTTGAAGAAAGAAAATGCTTAAAGCAATGAAAATAGATAAACTAGACAAGGGGAAAAAATAGCCAGGACTGATAAAGAACCTGAAACTTGCAGTCTGCAAGTTGGTTTGGTTTTGTGTGTCAGGGGAGGGTTTTGAGGAATGGGGTGACATGATCAAAGAGGCAGAGGGGAGATAATTTTGTCAGAGACATATGAGACTGATGGAAACTGGGAGATACTGAAGCATGAGAGTTGTTAAAGGGAAAGTTAAAGTCATTTAGGTAACAAATAACCAAGCTCTGGATCCAATATAATTCTACGTCAAAGACGTCGTTGATTAACACCAGGAAAAGAAGTTAGAAAATGTGTCCCTTGTTACTATGAGGAAGTCAGAGTCCTAATTCAGTCATTCAATCGTTTAGGGAATATGTGTGTGTGTCACATGCACCAGACCTTGTGATAGGAAGTGGCTTCACGAAAGTGAATACAGACACAGTTCCAACTCTTGAGATACTTAAAGCCCTATCAAAATTGAGCAACAGAGACAGTCTGAATGAAATTATTTAAAACGTGGTAATGCAAACTGACAATAGAAAATAGATGTTTACTAAGAACCTGCTATGTGTAAAGCACTACTAAGGTGGCTGTAAAATATATCACTCAATCCCTGTCATCAAAGAGCTCACAATTTACCTGAGTTTGCAATCCACAAGTACACACTACATTATGACAAGACAACGTTTAATCTAACGACAAAGGACTGGTACAGCTAATAAAAGTCTGTGGGAGTTTAGAGACTATGATGACTGTGAGGAAACACTTGTGTATCTGAGTGACGTGTGATGTTGGGTAGTAATGTAGCTTCTTCTCTGAGCCTTCTTTACCTTTTTTATAAAATAGGAAAAACAATAAGCTATTTTATTTCACATAGCTGTTGTGAGAACTAAGGGAGATAATATATGTAAATTCAAGTGTGAATGTCTGCAATGTTAGTTCCTCACTAAATTTGCAATAAGAAAAACTTGTTAGACAACAATACATATAAGGACAGAAACCTCTCTCATTTCCTCTTTTCCCGGGCAGTGATTTTCAACTGGTGTGCCACGAGAATGTTTAAAACGTGCAACACCTGAATATTTATTTAGGAGCACTGACCTCTTTTCCCTTAGATTGTCAAATTAAGAAAAAATGATAACTGTCAACACAATAGCTGTTCAATATAAATAAATCAAAATTATACCTATTTTTGTCAGATTGGCAAAATATGTGTTTTTGGTGTGCTGCAGAATTTTAGTTTATACTATGTGTGCCATGATATGAAAAAGACTGAAAATCCTTACCCTAGGACTTAGCACCATTTCTGAGTCATACAGGGACTGTAAACATATGTTAAATGACTGGGAAAAAAAATAAGTGGATTTAGGTATCCTGAGCATATCTATTTATGTTAGAGTTCACATTGGAAAGGAATGAAAGAAAATATCAGAAATTGAAGTAGGAGGCTAGTCCTAATCTTTGGATCCTAGCTTTATCTATTAGGCAATGACGCATCATTGAAAGTCCTTGAGCAGAGAGGAGTGATATGATGAGATGCTACATTACAAATATTATCCTGGTGTCCAGGCGGTGAGGAGAAATGAAGAGAACTTAGACCATGAGAATGGAAGGAGATACAGAGGTAGATGTGAGCCTTGTGAAGGAAGAATCCTCGGAACTAGTGACCAAATGAAGAGAGAGAGGAGGAGGAAAGAGATGTGAGGACTCTTAGAAACTAGAGGAAGGTAGTAGTGCATCCAGTAGAAACCAATCAGGGAAGCAAGAAGTCGAAGAGCTTCCCAGGACAGGAAAATTCAGTGCTAAAACTAATAAAGTCTCAAATAAATTGGGATGAGTTGTTATACATTCCATTTCACAGAGGTACAGTGAAATTGCTGGAATGCGAAAACAAGACATTTTAAAAATTAGGGAAAATAAGCATAGAAGGAGGAAGAAATGTAGGAAAAGAACAGAATGAGATTTACCTGTACAGAGTGACACGGTAAACTTTGCAGGGCATGTTCACTGGTGCTTGTAGTTATTTGTGTGTCCTATAGGAACGTTTTCAAAATTTCCTTTATCTCTCAACTTTCCAGAGTTTTGTGTAATAGCAGCCTACATATTTCCTACAAATATTTTGCCATGATCTAGTCATTGTGAAGATGAAAAAATGATTAGGGCACATTTTACTACCTTCCAAATAATCAAGTCCCTTATAGTATGACCAGATCTATGCACGCTCATTACACTGGACAACAAGCTCTCTACCTACCTATGAACTGAAAATGACCAAGCTATGAGATCCTCCATGCTACAGAAAACCCCCTTCCTGAAACCTAGCAAGGATCCCTTCTGCAGGTCAGACTCTCCTCTGTGCTCTGCTTAGAGTCCCTCAAGATATAGCTCTATTACACTGAAGCAAGCATTTAAATATATCTTTAAGCCTCGGAGGGATTTTAGAAATCTTCTAATTTAAGTCTAGTTTTGAATTTTGATTACGTTTTTATGATATGTATTCCCATTTATTGAGAACTAATTACAAAGGAATATTCTTTGTTGAAAATGTGCTTGTAATGAATAAGGGAACGTCTCCATATTGAAATTCTGAACCAAATGGGATTTTTGAGGAGTAACACACAGTACTTCATAACCTAGCAGTGAAATATACACATACTATAACCTCAAGTATTATGTCTTTGAGCTTATAAGTCACAGGAGATAAAAAGAACATAAATTTATACTTTTACAGTGATTAATCATAAATTAAGAATTTTAATTGGGAAACATGAAAAGGTAGCAAAAACAGTGCAATAAAAGCACCATCTCCTAGTCAAAAGTCTTAACTCAAGTCCCACCTTTGCAAAAAGCTAACTGGATGAACTTGAACAAGCTGATTAATGATAACAGACTTCCATCTGATCATCAACATTCATTCATTCAGTCAGTTAGTCATTCAATTAATACTTATTGAGATAGTTAGGAGTGACAGAATAAGTGTATTTTATACCCAGCACTACACAAGTTTCTAGAGCAAGATTCTTCAACCTCATTTTACCATTTGCAACAGCATAGATGGAACTGGAGAGCATTATACTAAGTGAAATAAGCCAGTCGGAAAAAGATAAATATCACATGGTCTCACTCATATCCTAACAAATAAAAGCGAAATATTAAAATTAACCGTTTATTCGGGATGCTTAAGACACGTTCACCAGCCAATCAGAGTGGCTGTATGCAAATTAACCTAGCCAAGATGGCGGAGGTCGCAGCCCCAGTGTTAGGTTTCTCCTGGGCTGCAGCCTCCGCCATCATGGGAGCCTCCATCTTGGGAAGGCATCCAGTGCCGTGAGCCTTGGGAGGCGGGACCAGCCAGCCGACCCCGAGGCCCTCTCCTGGGAGGCCGTGGGGTGTGGGGTGGCTGGTGCCACCCCATCGGCTTCCCAGGCAGGGGCCTGGGGGGGCCGACTCAAGGCCCCCACCTGGGAGGCCATGGGGTGGCCAGCGCTACCCTATCGCTTCCCAGGCTGATGGCCTGGAGGCTCAGTGGGAGCTGTGGCCAGCCTGAAAACTGCCCTTAGACCCTCACCCAGGCTTGCCACACCCCCTGGTGTAAGGGTCTCCACTGGGAGCTTGGCCAGCCTGCAAACAGACATTGGCCCCTCACCCAGGCTGGCCAGGCACATAAGCAGGTGAACATCCCTGGAGGGGTCCCAAACTGTGAGAGGGCACAGGCCGGGCTGAGGGACCCCTTCCCCCTCACCCTGTGCACAAATTTTTGTGCACCGGGCCCCTAGTGTGGAATATAATGATCAACATAAACTGATGAACAAAAATGGATCCAGAGACAAGGTGGCACTGAGCAGACCCTCCAAACTAGGGGAGAAGGTGTGTGTGTATTGGGGGGAGGGTTAGAGATCAACCAAAGTACTTGTATGCAGGCATATTAACATGACCAATGAACACAGACACTGGGGCAGTGGGGGCTTGCCCTCAGGAGTGGGTGTGGCCAGGGGGGGTATTAAGGAGGGTGGAAAGGTAGACATGTAATACTTTAAACAATAAAAAAAAATTCCTCAACGTCAAAACTGTTGATACTTTGGATAAGTTGAATATTGGAATTGTAGGCAATATTGAAAAACTTTATCTTTGCAAAAGAACAGAAATCAGTTCTTGGAATTTGAATCATGGAAAATAATAGATAGCTTCTTCAGAATGTCACCATTGGTCTCAATGAATTTCCCAACTCTTATTCAATATTTAAGTCTTATTGGTTCATTGGCATTCAAAAGCAATTGACATGAGATCTAATAGGCCAAACTTGGATAGTTTGTTTACCTACAAGGTAGAGCTGAAAGAGGCTAGAGCCACCTTCATCCAACCACAAATTGTAAGAGGGAAGGAATGGTGTCTTATGGAAGGATGCTGAGCAAGATAACATCTTACTAGTATGTTCACTACAGTAGTTTACAAAGCCTCTTTGCATTTATCACATTAGATTCCCCAATTCACGCTGTAGTATAGGTAGGGTAGATATTATAAGTATCTTAAGTTTCTCGACAAGGCAATAGAAAGGGGTGATTTGCTGAAGCATACACTTTAAGTGGGACACCAAAATCTGAAGGTGGTTCTTCTGGTCACAGATGTGATGTTTTTTCTGTTTTCCCATGCTCCTCTCAAGAATTTTCCACCCAATTCAGGGTTTTGGTATCCACATTGTAAGAATGGAAAGTAAATAAAAGAAATTCCCAAGGGAAAGCTGAATATTTGAATAAATTCTATGTCCCTCCACACAAATTAAAAAATGATTCAAATAAGTGATGTGAATACATGTTAGAAGATGAGAATATGTTCAGAGAATAGTGGTAATATATGTGAACAGTATCTATGTGGAAGATAATGTAAATATCTAAGACTCTTCCTATCAAGGGACAAGAAGCTGCAACAAACAAACAAACAACAAGCCAAAACCAGTTGGATTTAGAATTATGACAACAGACAGTATTATAAGGTCTAAAGAAAAGAAGAGCAGGCAAACACTCTAGTGAGAATTTCTTAAACACAAACTGCGCAGGAAATGTTTAAATTTGGCAAAAAAATGAGTCATTTAAATTGTCATTTGATGCTGGTTGGCACCGAGTTGCTGCTAGGGCAGGTGGAGAATAAATTAAGACTATGAATATCCTTGAGAAATGGAGAATTCAAGTCTGTAGAATGTGCTATATAAGTTCAAAAATAAGAGAGCAAGCTTGCAAATTAGGGTTGAAGAGAAGAAACAAAAAAGAAGAAAACAGTGGGGTCACCAGTTCTTGCAGGCAAATGTGAGACTAACATTTGCAGCGTAATTGTGGCTTACTTCAGAGTAAAGGGCAGAGGTCATTTCTTTTGTGTATAATGCTGAGTTCTAACCTTTCGACTGCTGAGTGTGGGCCCTTCTCCATTTAGTGCTGTTCCCCGTCAGTGAACATTCTGCTCACAACCACTCCAGGTTTCATGTTGATCTTTATTAGTTTTTCATTTCCCTGGGAGATCCTCTCTGACAGAACAATACTTTCCAGTTACAAACAGTTCTGCCATATAAAATACCTTGAAGGGCAATACCACTTGTTTGTGCTTCTTTTCCCCACATCTTAGTGAAAAGGCTGCTGGTGTTATTTCAGATCTCTCTCCAGCCCGGCCACAATTATAATTCTACCACACAAGAAGCTGATATGTCTCCAGTCTTCCCATTTCTTGACCATCTTGCCATAAAACTTGGTTTAGTCACTGTTGTCTTCCCATGAAATGAAATGCAAGTTTATTCATAGCCTGGGCACTGAGTGGTATTTTCCACTAAATATGCTAGCTCAAGTATGGTGACTCACTCATCACAGGGCCAGAGATTTGAGGATTTCAAATCCTATAACCAAAGTTTGTCTAATATTGCAACCCCATCCCTGCAATCCTAGGGACAGGTTACTCTCTAATGAAGGGAGATACTACACTGAGACCCGTTGACTGTCTTTGGTTGCAGCTCAGGTAGGACATAAAGATGACACAAATTTGTCAAAGGTGAGTGGAAGAATATCCTATTCCCTGAATCCATAAAGCAAATCTCTGTATCCAAGCCTACATCATCTTTCCTTAAATGCTTTTTCAGTTTCCAATTGCTACTGCATTTCTGTACTTTAGAAAAGCTGTTGAGGTACTTGGGGTATGAATGATGCTAATAAAACCAAATTTAATTCCATACTATTCCAGTAATTTGCCTCATAAATACTTCTTGAAGTGGTGAAATACTTTCGGTTAAAGAGATAAACCTTATGTATTCATGACCTGCGAATTATTTCATCCTCTTGGAAGTCAAAGGACTCTTCCAGTGTTTATGCTGCTGAAATAAATCTGCTATAGGTGCTTTTATAAAGGCTGTTAGTACAGATGACATTACTGGAGCTAGAACTATTATGTTGTGTCTTCCTTGAAATTATTTTTTACTCACCTTTCTTAGTTGTTCTAAATGAATAGGCTTCAACTTTTTTTCATTATCAATAACTACTTTCATTTATCTGAAACTTCATAGTTTGCTAGATGGTAGGGAGTGTTAACATGATTGGATGGCTGAGAAAAAGGCAGAGGATGCTTCAGAATCATTAACTGAAGTGAGAGTATGAGCCCTGTGAAGATACAGGGACATTGTGAAATGTTTTCACAGTGCATGTTCTCCTACTCTGAACATGTCTAAAAGCAACCCTTTTTTCTTTCCCTTGTGGAAACCCTTGCTGTATCTGGAACATTAAATGAGAAGTTTCACCACATCAGTTATAAAAGGTAAAATTTATTTTCAAACCTTGTAGCAATGTATATTACTAGTTTAATAGGAAATCTTATTAAAATTTTAAAAATTAAAACATGGTGTTGCACTTTATGTGTAGTGATATTATTGAGGATTATCTTCACATCTCTGCACTAATAAACTCTAGTGGGATGAGAATTAGCCACCCAAATAAATACTTAAAGGAATAAAATAAAAGCAGGTTTAAGGTAATCATGTGTGTGAGTGTGTATATGTGTGTTGGGGTAGTTTATAAATTTACACAATTTATCAGCTATCAGGAACAACTATTTTCCTCACAATAAAATCACAAATATTTTCAGTGTAACGTGAAAGATGCCTCATGGTGTTTGAATGGAATTTATTCATCCAAGTCAGCTGATAATCTTCAGTCCCTATGGATGCTGGGGGATAGGGTGTAGGTGTAAACATATATAAGATATGGACCCTCCCCTGAAAGAATTTACAGTTTAACGAATATTACATGCTAAAAAACAAAATCACACCTGGGACCAGAATGTAGATAGAATTGTTTAATATTTTTAATGGGAAGAATCAATTTTTAAAGTATCCTTTTTCAAAGGAACCTTAAATATTTGCCTTTATAAACATAGTAACATAATTTTCACAGTCTCCTCAAGGACAAAGGCAGAGCTCTGGCTGTTTCTATGTGCTTAATATTGGCCTCAAGACCAATAGTCAAGCTGTGAAATGAGGGATGATTCCAACTCCTAGTGAATCCATAGCACCTACTAGGCACCTGTTGGTTCTAGTGGTTCTTTCCTGAAATAAGTTTTTCACTGTACAGTAGGATAAAAAAAGAAACTCAGACTTTTTTTTATAACAGTCCTGGAACAATTTAAGAACTTCTATTTAAAGCTTATCTTGAATAAGCAGATCTGACCTACCTGAAGGAGCGCTAAAGAATTCTAGATTTGGAAGGAGCATCTTCCAAATGCCCAACTGGTGTAACTGATTAGAAATGAAAGGTTTGGAGGACAGGACATGCAAATTGGACTGCTCTCTGAATTCCAATACACTAGAGGTTGGGATGGCTCAAATTTACAAAACATTAAAGACCAACAGGAGACCACACTCTTTCTTTTAAAACATTTTTCCAGTGCCACAAGTATTACATAGTCATTAAAGATGACCTGGAAAGTATAGAAACATAAAAGAGAAAAAGCCATCCATATTTTCAATACCCAAAGATAACCACTATTGAAACTACGTCTACTTTTTAGAATAACATATTAATAATTCCTCTTAAGAAAATGTTTCTCATGTTTTAGTCATGTACAGCATTTATAATTTAAATGATACATCGCATCCTTTCTTGATGTGCACTGAACTCATGACAGAAAGAAGTCTTAGTGAAAAATAATGGGTATATAATGATAAACTCCTAATTAAAAAAAAAGCAAATATAAATTTATTTTTTTTAATTATATTCTGGGTTTATGTTACTCAATAAAAATACAAAGAAAAAAAAAAAAAGACAGTCCAGGCTGAGATGACAATGTGGTTTAGGATTTGAGGTTTAGGATTTGTAAGTGTGAGTCCTGAGTCCATTTAATCAATTACTGTATAATCCTGAGCACATGACTCAATCTCTTTGAGCCTCAGTTCTACCCTGTATAAAAGGGGGGGGGGGGAAGCAGGGGATAAATTTGCTTAAAAATGTATTATGAGAATGAAGTGATATACTAGTAATGTACATGAAATTGTATTATAAACTTGAAGTAGCTACTCAAATAATGCTAGCATATAATTTACTTATGTTAAAGTTAAATTTTAGCTCTTGCTGTGGCCAGGATACTAAGTTAGAGCGTCCATCCATGAACAGAAGGGTCTCAGGTTCAATTCCGGATCAAAAGCAACCCATAACCTGGGTTGCAGGTTCACTGCCCACACCCCATCAGGGCATGCGTGGAAAGCAACCAATTGATGTATCTCACACAACAATGTTTCCCTCTCTCACCCTCCCTCCCTCCCTTTCTTCCACTGTCTCTGGAAAAGCAAAGGAAAAAAATATCCTCAGGTGAGGATTAAGAACGACAATAAAAATGTAGCTCTTACATTTAATTCAAAAAATTGAACTGTAGTTCTTTACACTGAGTGGCCAGATTATTATGACCACCTTATGTTTGTAGGCAAATTAGCCGTGCACTGCATCATATGGGATATGGAAGCTGAAGTCGTGTTCAAACACCTTTGCTGTCTGCAGTTACCAAGATAAAACATCTCCAATTTGCACAGGAACACAAGGATTGGACAGTCAAGCATTGGAAAAAAGCCATGTGGTCCGATGAATCACGTTTTCAGTTGCATCATGCAGATGGCAGAGTGAGAATTTGGCAGAAATAGCTTGAAAGCATGCACCCCACATGAATGAGTACAACCCTTCAAGCTGGTGGGGGCAGTGTTATGCTTTGGAGCATGTTTTCCTGGCATGATTTGGGCCCTTTAATTCATGTGGAACAATGTCTGAATAGTACAACATACCTGAGTATCATTGTGATCAAGTTCATCCTATCATGTTTATGGTGTATCCCAATGGAGATGGCTTCTTCCAACAAGACAATGTGCCATGCCATGGTGCTCATATTGTGCAGGAGTGGTTTCAAGAACACGAGGGAGACTTTACCTTGCTTAGGTGGCCCCCACAATCACCAGATCTCAATCCAATTGAGCATTTGTGGGACGAAATTAAAAGACCCGTCAGGCAGCTGGTTTCACAACCATCAAATCTCACAGAACTGGACAGTGCTATTCATCAGGCATGGTGTCAGATTCCTTGCATCACCTTTCAACATCTTGTGCAGTCAATGCCAAGAAGAATCGCCGCCGCAGTATTGAAGGCAAAAGGTGCCCCAACAAAGTACTGATGGGGTGGTCATAATAATCTGGCTACTCAGTTTATGTCTGTCATTGCATAATGATTCATAGAATCTAACTTAAAATTATATTACCAGCAAGGTCTGTCTTCTAAGTTAAAAAATTCAGAGGTAATTTTGAAGCTCAGATTTGTAAGATGACCCTTCTATTCAAAAAAATAAATGCCTTAAATATAGTGTTGTTTTATTTTTCCACATAAAGGTTATTGTTAAAAATTCATAAAAATGTAGATACCATTGAATATAATTTTAGTCAATGTAAATAGTGACAAAGTAATTAAATGTTAGTGATTTCTTATCAGTCTAGCTTATATTGTGAAACAGTAAAATTTCCTTGTGGATGATTGACTTTTTAAATGTTTTTATTAGAGAGAGAGAGAGAGAGAGAGAGAGATCCATGATTGGTCCTCTACTGGGACTGAACCCACAACTCAGGCATGTGTTCTGACTGGGAAATCAAACCTGTGATCTGTTGGTGCATGGGACAGCGCTCAACCCACTGAGCTACAATGTCCAGGGCTGGATGATTGAATATTTGCATTAACTCTCATTCCTCTCCCAGCCTTGATATTGCAATAATCAATATGAATGCTGCTATGATCAGGTTCAAACTGAGGGAGCCACTGAGGTATCTAACACCTGCATCACACGGGTGGTGTTGATAATAGCATGGTAACTCCATATGAATAGTACATGGACTAGGTATGAAAGCATTATGCTTTCAGACTGTCTCTGTGACAGTCTCACGTTACTCTTTGACAACTCAAATAAATTTGACAAAGACACAGCATCAAAACATAAGCCTCCTGAAAGGAAGAGAAAAATGAAAAGTATTGAGATTTTTATCCCATGCCCTTTTATTGTGCAGTTGCCACTGTACTCGAAGATTTCAGAAAGCTCTTCGTGATGTAACTTCGAATGTTTCCTATGATACAGTTGGAGCCAATTGTGTAACTTACATTTCAGTTGGGGAGCACCTTCACCTTCTTTGTGTTTTTGTCAGAGAGTGGTTGTTGGAAGTCTGCCCTGCATCCATTGGGAGACCTTGCCCTGCCACCTGCTTTTAGAGTTTTCTGCTTCTACAATGTTGCATCAACTTTTCTAATCTCTCTCTCAGCCTCTTCTTATCAAGGAGTTCTCTTATCTGACAGGGTGTAAGGAACAATGGCTTTTTTTTCTCAGCAGGCATTGCAAACCATCTCTTTCTTCTCAGCTCTGTAAAGCCTTACTTCTCTCCTTTCAACACCTCTATCTTTCAATACTGACTAAAGGCCCAAATACGAAAATTTTCAAATAACCATTTAGTGACCGGTACACAGCCCAGCTGGACAAAAGAAAACAGCTTATGCTGTTCTTCTCTAGGGTCATATTTTCCTTCACATAGGGTTCACGTTCAGCTCTGGGAAAGTATCAAAAAATGCAAGTTTACTGAAGATTTTCCTCTTTTAGTCTCCATGTAAATGTATGCTTTCTTCTATTTTTAATTTTCATTTATTAATTTTTAGACAGAGAGGAAGGAAAAGAGAAAGAAGGAGGAGAAAGAGAGAGAGAGAGAGAGAGAGAGAGAGAGAGAGAGAGAGAGAGAGAGAGAGAGAAACATTGATTTGTTGTTGCACTCATTTACATATTCATTGGCTGATACTTGTATGAGCCCTGACTGGAGATCAAACCCAGAACCTTTGCATATCAGGTAACCAACTGAGCTACCTGTCCAGAGCTTTGCCTTTATTCTTTATTTTTAATTATTCCTTGTGATAGGAGATATAATTTCTGCAATCAAATTTTATTAATATTTTTGTAGTACTTTAAAAAGGAAAAAAACCTCACAGAAAATAATGGTTCGTTCATTTACTCACTCAACGGACTTATACCAGACACTTTGTTGGGCCCATTCCAACCACTGTGAACAGAAAAATGAGTAAGACATTAGTCTTTGCCTGAAATTTCACAGTCAATTAGGGAGAAAAATGTATAAACAGGGAGATAAATATGACTTGTTTTCAAATATTTGGGGAGCCCAGATGGTGGAATCAATTGTGCTTATGAAGGTCAGGGAAGGCCTTACAAAGGTGTATAAACTGAGATTTATAGGAGTCAGAGTTGAAAGAAAATAAGGGAGTAAAGTCATTCTAATTGTGGAAGAGTGCTAACCCCTGGCTGTTTACAGAATTGCAAGTAATGTTAGATGATTAGAGGAAAAACAGCAACCATATTATTCATGGCTGTGTATGTGGGACCCGAGGGGCTTGACTTTTATCCTAAGGCATTGGAATGTTTCTACCTGGGATGTGATCTATGTCAATGTACATTGATAGAGATACCTCTGGGAACAGGAAGGAGGGTATATTTTCATGGAGGTGTGCCAGGGTCTTTCTCAGCCTAGAAGATTCAGAAATCTGGAGAAGGGGCTGCATGTAAGTTAATAAAAAGACTACAAATATAAATGTGGGATACATGGGGGAACCAAATGAGACTTAGATATAATAATTTCTGCAATCAAATTTTATTAATATAAAACCAAGTTCTCTCTATCTCGGGACCCAGGGCTCTTTATTTGCACATTTTGCCCTATAGCAAAGCAGATATACATATCAAAAGGTAAGGTCTGGTATACAGTAGGTATTGTCAAGTTGGGGGAACTGCCCTAGGCTGTCAGGCATCAGGCAATAATATATGCAAATCTTTAGGTTTGGGGAAATGTTTTCAGCTATTCCAGCAGCAATAACATGATTCAGCCCTGCTGAATATAGAAGCCCATCAACCTTTTGAGGACTTGCATTTTATTATGCCCTGCTGGAATTAGCTTCCAGCAGAGGTGGAGCAGGCACTGTAGCGATACTAGTCAAGAGGATAATGCAATACAAAACAGACTCCAAGGAGTCACATACTGCAAGATGTGGTTGTGGCATTGAACAGGTTGTACCATAGAAATACTGGGTATGAAACCCTCATACTCATAGAGTCAGTAAAATGTAATTATTTTTATTCTCAATGATCTTCAAGTCTTTTGAGCATTTACTTATATTCAAAATTGGAAAAGATCATATTTTAAATACAGGAATTTAGATAGTTAATTACAAAGAAAACACTAAGACCAAATTATTCTGATAATTAAAAAGGTAGAACACATATTATATAGCCTGATTTTTAACCTTAACTTAGGGGCAAATTTTCTGAATGGAATTTTGCAATATAGGCCAAACTTGAATATACTGTTTAAATAGATCCTTCTATTTGGAACTTCACTAGACTCAAATAAATCATGTATTTTACTATGATTAGTTGGTAAATAAATAAATAATTGAAGATAATATTAAAAAGTGGTAATGTCTCTATTCAATAATATGATACAACATAATAAAAAATAAGAAGACAAACCATTTTTCCATTTTGGAGAAGATACCTGTAATATATATATATATACTCAACAAAGGACTTATATCTTGAATATATAGAAAAAGTCCTATAAACAATAAAATTATGGCTGGACATGCAAGCAACAAATCGGCAAAAAAAAAAAAAGTGAATAAATACTTTACACAGACCACATCCAAATAAGCAATAAATGTATCAAAAGGCACTTATTGTCATTAGTCATCAGGCAATAAAAATTAAAACCACAATTTGAACCCTCTCTAAACCCAACAGAATGGTTAAAATGAAGACAGAGTGTAATGGTTGGCTAGGATCAAACAAACAGGACTCTTGAACATTTGTGTAAGGGTGTAAATTGGCACAGCCATTTGGGAAAACTGTTAGGCAGTATTAATTTAAGCTGAACATACTCCCTACTCTATGACTTAACAATTCCACTTTTAGATATACCTATAGAAATAATAGACATATGTTTACCAAAAGTTATATACAAGAATGTGCAGGATAGTGTTATTCATAATGGCCCAAATCTAGAAAGAACCCAAATGTCCATCAACAGAACAGATAGTTTAGTATTATCTTTATACATTAGAATCTTATACAGAAATGAACATGAATGAACTACAGTTACAGTCAGAATAAATTTTGCAAACATAATATTGAACGAAAATAGCTAAACATAAAAGAGTATATATTTTTTGATTCTGCTTATTTCCAGTTAAAACATTGTCACAGTTAGAAATCAATATAGTGATTACTCTTAAAAAAACAGAATAGTTGCCTGGTTGATGTAGCACAGTGGCTGAGCATCAGCCCCTGAACCAAGAGGCCATGGTGACAGGGCACATGCCGGGTTGTGGACTCAATCCCCAGGAAGGGGCATGCAAGAAGCAACTGAGAGATGATTTTCTCTCATGCTTGATGTTTCTATCTCTCTCTCCCTCTCCCTTCCTCTGTGAAATCAATAAAAATATTTTTAATTGGAATAGTTACCAAAAGGGGGTCACAGCTCCTTCAGGGGTGCTTCGTGTGGACACTGGTGGCGTGAATACATTTCCTTTGTAAAAACTCTTCAAGCTATACACTACAATTTATGCACATTTCTGTTCTACTTCACTTAAAAGTGTACATCAAAAAGAAAAAGGAAATAAAGCAATAATGAATACCCAGGGTCTGTTCTGAACAAACAACAATTGAATACGGCCATCTTTAATTAAAATCACAACATGCCAACTAAATTTGTAGTCCCTTAAATTGGTGATAGAGACATAATCCATGTAAAACATGTCAGTTTTGAATTCTTTCCCCTTCTCAATAGTGTTGTGCGCAATTTTTAAAAGTCAATCTTGTCAAAAATAATTCATTTTATTTTCTCAAAATAATGAGCACATTGCAGAGGCTTGTTTCTGGATTTTAGGAAACAATCACTATTTGATGACATTTAAGAAAACTCCCTGGCTTTGTTTTCTGAGATGGTTGTCTCAGGACAAAATAAACAGAAATCTATTTGGTACACAACTGATTTGAAATGCCTCCTATTTCCTTTTCCTCGCGGTTTTCTGTGAAATGATTTCCAATGAGTTCATCTCAAGTGAGGAAGCGTGGCTTCTCATAAGGAGGAAAATATCTCCTAATGTGGCCATAGATGCTCTAAAGGCCGCATGAGGTCCTCTGCACTCATAACTCTTTACAGCAGCATGATTGAAATTTTATATTCTGAGTTGCTTTGACTATTTCGCCAACAATAGTAGGGTTCATTTTAGTGCTATTTTGATAATTTCTTACAAAAGGATACTCTAATAAGTAATGTAAAAATATGAGGGAGGACTTGAAAATAAAGATACAATATGATCTCTTTTCCTTCTTGTGCTTTTCTTTTTAATTCTTACAACAGAAAGCTAGGACATTCAGTGACAGAGAATTTACTCCACAGAGTCACATGGCATAGAGCATTTGCTAAATGTCCTTGGAGCTATCCCATAGGTCATACAACTATGACGGAAACACTGTACTTGACCATTGGACTTCTCTCATGAAGGTTCTTCTCATCAGGAAGCCAACTGCTTACTAGGAACATAAGAATAAGCATTTTGAAGCATTTCATCTTTATTTAAAGCCATGAATATTTCCTTTCTTCTCCCAGTATCATAAATTGAATTGTTCTCAGGTATCCAGTTTCAATTGAAGTTTCTTGCTTTGAGGATTTTACTAAAGTCAGAACACTCAGGAGTCAGACCCCAAGCAGATCACTTACTTTATCCAGTCATAATTTCTAATTCATTTTTATGGTCTATCAATCTGCTCCTCCATAACTGTATATCTTCAACTAACTTCAAGTGCAACAATATTTAGAGACATTTATTTTTAGGGCTCCGTAGAGAATTCTAAGTTTCTCTAATTATATTCTTCTATTACTTAAATATTTGCTTTAAAACAGTTCTGAAGCCTAAACTCATTAAAAAATACACTGAGGCTCTGCCTTAACCTTGAGCTTGTATTTTCTCTGTGATTTATTGCCATTTCTGAGCTGACAAAGTTTGAGCTTTCTTCCTAAGTCATTAACCCCAACTAGAGTTTAAATGGGCAGCTTGAAGCCTCAAGCTTGGACAACCCTAAAATAAAATGGTTGATACTTGCTTCTGTTATTTCTAATTTTGCTCAGAAGCCAGAAGTATTTGTGGGAATCATTTTGACTGCACATCACTTTATGCATTGTGTGTGTGCATGTTTATTTGTTATGATGTGGCTCTCAAACAGAAATGTAAATTCCATGAGGGTGGATACTATGCCCATTTATGTCATTGAGCTGTAGTAATTAATGCCTAGAACAGCGCTCAGTACATAGGAGCTGCTCAAAATACATTATGGGAGTTCATGAATATTATTATGTTATATTGCATGTTGCTTTGGGTGCAAAAAAATGTATTTTATATTGTATTTTGTACATTTGAATACTTACTGCTACTTGATAGAAATATATTACTGTCTAAACCAAGGACTGGCAAAGTTTTTTTAAAGAACCAGATAGTAAATAGTTCTGTCTTGTGGTTTATATTCTTTCTCATAAGTACTCAATCCTGCTGCAAGGATTTAACTCTGCAGTAGTAGCAAAAAAAGTAAGTACAGATTGTTAATTAATGTTTCTATATGGTCCTTCAGCTAAAAAGGGTTTTAAATTATTAAATATTATTTAAAATATATTTTTATTTATTTCATAGAGGAAGGGAGAATAAGAGAGATGGAAGCATCAATGATGAGAAAATTATTGATTGGTTGCCTCTTGCACACCCCACACTGGGGATTAAACCCACAACCTAGGCATGTGCCCCAACTAGGAATCGAATCATGACCTCCTGGTTCATAGGTCAATGCTCAACTGATCCATGCTGGCTAGGCACTAAATATTTTTTTAATCAAAAGCCATGACACTTGAAAATTATGTAAGATTAAAATGTCCATTTTCAGAAATAAAGTTGTATTGAACATAGCCATGCCCAAGATTTCTTATTGTCTTTGAATGCATTTGTGTTCTAATGACAGAGTTGGGTAGTTGCAACTATAGATAGACTATACAGCAGAACATTTAAAGAAAGGGACTGGAAATGATGGGGAATTTGTCCTTATATTCTCTGATGATAACAATTTCCATATCTTCAAGCTCTGGGATTCCAATAGTTAAAACTTAGTAAAAGGTACAAGTAGAAAGAGTAAGATGTATTTCCATACATGTTGGTGAGAATCTGTAGATACAGAGCATAATTCTCAGTTACTGATAATTGTTGATTCAAGAATCAAAGTATAAATGATGTCTACAGATGATGTTAAAGGGTCACAGAAATCCATAGGGCTAGGCTTTCATCTTTCTATCAATTTACAACAGTTTTTTTACAACACAAACTGAAATTTACTTCTCATTTTAACCCTCTAACACAGTTGAAGTTGCTAATGAAAACATCTAGAAAATCTGTACATAATTTAATCCAAGAGTTGACTATGTATTAACATCTGCTAAAAACTGTAAATAAACATCAAATGAATATTACTTATATCTATTAGAAAAAAGTAGACTAGTGTATGTTTCTCACAAATCACAAAAAAACTGTTAGCATTAGGTGAAATATATCCTATTTATAAAAATACATGGACGTGATCTTTTTCCAATTAAAATATGAGCTTCATAAGAATAGATACTATATAATTTCATAAAAAAATAATGAACAATGCTCACTAAGCCATTCATTTATTCATTCATCCATGTATGCATGCATGTATTTGATCAACAAATATATATTGTCTATTCCCCGCTAAGTGTTATGGGGACACAAAGGTATATGAGGAGCTCCCTAGGCTCCTCAGCAACTCTTTAATTGCAGAAATAAGATATAACTAATAAAAGTGGACCCAATGAAATGTTTTGATATAATCCTATATAATAAAAGGCTAATATGCAAATTGTCCCCTTGAGCCCGCCAACCACCTGCAGCCCCTCCGCCCACCCAGCCCCACCCCTGATTGCCCCAGTCGGGGCGGGCTGGCTGGACCTTACCTGTGCACAAATTTGTGTACTGGACCTCTAGTCTTAAGATAAAAAGCATTCAAAGGCATTGTCTTTTAAGTGCCAAATAAGTAATAGAATAAATAGGGACTAGAATAATTGTGGGAAGGAATGGATCATTAAGACCTAGAATGATCAGTAAAGGCTTCCTCGTAGAGAAGAGATTTACAAAGGAATTTCAAGAGTAAATAACACCCAGTAAATATTTGATGCATAAGTATATATCTAAGATTTACATAGCTGAAGAATGTAGGCAAAATTGTCAGCTTTCTGGACCCTAATCCTAGACCCACGAGGAGGTTCAAGGTGAACAAGTATTCACTCAGTGGCAGAAATCACCAATTCTTCTCTCTTTCCACCTGCTACTGGGCCTTTCAACATACAGATAACAGGTTAACTTGAATTCAGTAGGATCCTAATAGAGGGGGTAAAGAACATAGGATTGTTTTTGTAAAAATGCTGTAACTTCTAGGAAGATGATTGTGTACAACAACCCTCAACTGTTTCTGACAAAAGGTCAGAGCCAGCCATAACCTTCTATCAAAACAAGGCCCAGTAAATAGATCCCTGATGTTGTTTCAGAACTGTCCCATGTTTTTGTTTTAAAACTAATGGGAATTAGTTTTAAAATCCTGGCCTATTGTTACTACAATTTTAAACATTTGCTAGGATTTTGCCACATGAAGTTAAAATGTCTATTTCATAACAGCAAATTGTTTATGTGTTATTTTGGAAAGTAATGTAAAACTATTTAAAATGCTTCATACATGATTGCTCATATAACAGGTGGAGTTTCTACTTGCTAAACATTTACTACTATATAAAGGTTATGTTTCATTCAAAGTAAATCACAGAAATGTTTTCTAACACAGTAAATGAACACATCCATTTTGTAATGGATGTTTCTTTTATAGGATGTCATAATCAGCAATTTAAAAAAATTGACTTATAAATGACATGTACCTATTTCAGTTACCACTTGACATATTTACCAAATATCAACCTTGTGATAAGCATGGAGAGTATTCAATTCTGGGTAATTTAGATCCCCACCTTCAAGGACCAAAAAGTACTAAAGATGTGGTCAGTATAAACAACATTTTTTTAGGGTTTTTTCCCATCTGATTATTATCTTTTTGTAAATGCTTGTTCAATGGCATGTTAACACCCATAACCATTTCAATTACCACTTGACATACTTACAAAACACCCATCTTGTGCTTACATAGAAGAACTCAATGATAGATTACATAGATTTCCATCATCAAGGGACTGTAAAAATCTAGTAACAGTGGTAACATGAATTCAGATAACTATACTAGAGGGTAGAGTGGGATTTCTTAAAAAGCCCACCATAACTAAAAATATATCCCAATCTATTACTGTTGTCTACAGGATCCTAAATGCTCTGACTTCTTCTCATCTCCCCAGCTTTGCACAATATACTCTTGCTCATCACTGTTTACCAAGTTCTTTTGATGCCCACAATCAGAACTGGTACAGTGCCATTTCTATCTTATGTCATTGGCTCAAACAAATCTCATGGCTGAACTAAAGTGATGAAGCAGGGAAGTACCACCTACAGTGGCAAGCTCTGAAAAGTACATGGAAAAGGGTATGGATACAGGGAAGGCTAGTGGATTGGGGCCAATAGCACAACCTACCACACCAGGTTATGTACAAATTCACATGGTTGTATTTTTCTGACTCCTTTCTGTACCCAGTCACACTGACTTTGAAGTAGTTGATATCCTCACTTTACTTCCAAGTGATGATTGATCACATAGCACATGGGTCATGTGGTTGGCCATGGTCTTAGACGTGGCCATAAATTTTGCGTGGGAGAAATGTATTCTGGACTAATTTACATAACAATGATTTTAGACATATATCCCCTAGATTCAACTGTTTATATCTTGAAACAAACATGCCATCCAAGAAATATATTTATTTTTAATGGCCTGGAAAGCCTCACCTAAATTTCTGCACACAGTGAGAACCCTATAAATGCTACTTTGTTTTATCCTATTTCAAAATAAAGGTGACCAATATGTTGATGTGATTTTGATCATGTGTCCTCACCTGCATCAGCTAAGCTGACTGAGTTTGTAGAACCAGTCAAAAACAGATACAAGGTTTTATTCTTTCAGTTCTGCAAATAAGACATTTCTAATTTTATTGATAGAAATAAAGACCCAATGTGGTGCCTCTCAAACTTTAATGTGCTTTTGAATCACCTGGAGATCTTGTTAAAATGCGCACTTTAATTCATGAGTTGGGGCTGAAGCCTAATATTCTGTATTTCTAACAACCTCTAGCTGATGTTGACGCTATTGGTCCTCAAACCACACTGAAATGGCAAGAATCTAAAAATAGCCCTTTCTGGATAAAATTCTTATCTATGAGTCTTGTAACAACTGCATTTAAAATAATGAGAAGTGAACTCAACATGTAGACTGCTGAAGATTTTTTCATGTATCAAAGATCTGTGATACTTTTGTATGCTGAATATGAATAGAAATTTTAATTTGGAAACAGATCTGTAATCAAAATAAAATCATATTCATCAAATAGCAACTACTTTATGACTCTATCACAGGCTGTGGTTATTGGCAATGAATACAGAATTACACCTAGACAGGTAAATTGGATCAGTGCTCATGAGACTTTACTGATAATTCAGCATGTCTCATTTTATAATAAACCATCAGATATTGTGTTCATCCATGAACAAAATGTATTGATTTACTTGTAAAATAAGGTGCAATATATTTTAAATAAAGGCACTTATTTTGTTCACTCAAAAATATTTAGCACCTACCGGGATATGACCTGGTGGTAGATACTGTAGGTGAATCAGTGATAGTTGATGACACATGCCACCTATTTTGAATAGGCTTACAAACCAGGGAACAGAAATGGACCATCAAATAACAGTAAAACAATTTTGGAAGCAGACAGGAGTGCTAAGAAAGTCTAAAAAAGGGAAAATGGGACTCTCTCACCCAGAGTCCTACTTAGGACATTTAATGAGCCATGGAAAGGACATAGGACATAGTGGAAGTACTTAGTATATTTTAAAATTTATTGAAGAAAAGGTAATACGATAAAATTCTATTCACACCCTAGAAACTCAGCCAATAAATAATAGTCTTGATACTTTTGCTCCTATTTGATTATGCATGGTTCTCATTCACTTTTCTCAGTTTTTGCTTCTGTAAAATGAGTTGATCTTATCCACAGAGCCCTACTCAAAATTGATTACAGCGCTATACAGCAGTTACTCAAATAACTGCCAGTTAGTTAAACATTGTTTCATTATAACACTAATGAGGATTGAGAGAGAGAGAGAGAGAGAGAGAGAGAGAGAGAGAGAGAGAGAGAGAAAGAAAGAAAGAAAGAAAGAAAGAAAGAGAAAGAAAGAAAGAAAGAAAGAAAGAAAGAAAGAAAGAAAGAAAGAAAGAAAGAAAGAAAGAAAGAAAGAAAGAAAGAAAGAAAGAAAGAAAGAAAGAAAAAGAAATAAATTTCTGCCTGGAAAAACTGTCTGTGCAGAGTTTGCACATTCTCCCCAGGTCTGCCTGCAATGTCTCCAGGTGCTCCGATTACCTCCCACACCCCAAAGATGTGCATGTGGTAAACTAACACATGCACATTGTACCAGTCTGAGTTATTTGGGGTGTGGCTATGAGTGCGCCCTGTGATGGGAGGGTGTATTACCCAGTATAGGTTCCCTCAGTGCACCCTGAGCTGCTGGGACAGGCTCTGACCAACCAGGACCCTGAACGGGAATAAGCAAGTTAAGAAAGAGTTATCTCACTTGTTTTGATTGATCTTACTTAAATGTTTGTGTAGTTCACATTTATTACAGTGTTTAATATTAGAAGCATTTTGGGTTTTTATTAAGAAGTTTGGTGATGTTTTTGTGACTAAAAATATGCCAAAGGAACTTGACTCTTGTTTACATCAATTAGCTTATGGGGACATTGGTTTCCTTATACATTGTTTTGATTAAAGCCACAGTTCTAAGAACCTTGACAAATTAAGTACAGGCTGACTGTATCGTGCTTGAAAGACGAGATTAATTAGAGTAGTTTGGAGAAGAATAAAAACAGTGATAGAAGATGTAACCAGAAGTAAAGAAAGAAAATAGGATTCGGGGATATGTTTGGAAAGTTACGTAGGGGAACTTCGATTTTTGTGGGAATTTAAGACTAAGGATAATGAGCAGCTAGCTACCTAGTATTTGCTGGTTAGGGCAGGATAAAAAGAAATATAATCAGCCAGACACAAAAGTAATCACTTTTTTTTTTTTTTGCCTGTGAGCCCTGGAACCTGCTTTTCCTATGAGCTACCAAGAAGAGGCAGGTTTTCACTGCTTTATCACTGACCAGGGACACTTGCCAGGCTTTCAGATCAGTGTACTCAGGTCCTGGCCATAATTACACCAGATGGGGCCAGGTGCTCACTCAGGAGTGTCGGGCCCCATTTCCCTTGCAGTATGCTGTGGGAGATGCCTAGGTTCCTTTGACAACTAGAATTATGAGCTTGGATTGAGACCAGGTCATCACAGCACCTAATCCAGGGCCATCTTTTGTGTGGTGCTCCGAACCCGTGCAAACCGCTAAACTACTATTGTGCCTAGGTACTTCTTCACCCTAAAACAAAGCAAAAAGAAGAAAAAAATATTTTCTTTATTGCATTGTAATTTGGTAGGGAGCTGGTTTGAATCACGGATTGGTAGCTACTGCGGTTAAAAATAAACGTAAGAACCGTGTCCATCAGGGCATGCAATCCCTGTGAGAAAGTGTCTCCAGATTTAAAAATTGTTAATAACGAGAAGCTTTAAAGGCCCTAAAAAGCGGTGCTGCTTTAAGAAGAACACGTTCACTATAAATCTTCCTTTGACTTAAAGAAAGTCATACTTCTTCTTGATGCCTGACCTGATGAGGTCTCCTCACCTGAAATTTACCATAAGCGCAAAGGATGCTTCAAACAGATCTTCTAGACATACACAACATGAATCAGACAAACACACATTCAGGCACTTAATTTCTATGGAGCAGTTAATTAATGATAAGTGGTAGTCAGATGATGATTAATGATACTTTTTCTTTCCAACGAGTTTGTTCTCAGCCTGACTTCCCCTGTCCCCAATTTTCTCATAATCATTCATAAATGCAAAGTGGACAGGAAGTTTGTAAATATTCTCATATTTGGTGCAGAACATTTTAAATACTTGACTCACTCATGTGTGAGATTTTTTTTAAATTTGAACTTATGTGGCCATGGCTTTATATGAATGAGTAAGACTCCATCAATCAGTTTCATCATCACGGGGTGGGGGAGGAGGTAATAGCTTTTTTGAGATATATTTTTCATACCATACAACTCAATGGTTTTGAGTATATTCAGAGTTGTGCAACCATAGCCACAATCAATTTTATAAAAATTTATCACCTATGAAAGAAACTCTCTACCTTCTAGCTGTCACCCCCCAAAACATCCCATCCCTTTCAGCCCTACAACCACTAATCTTTCTGTCTCTATATATGTGCCTATTCTAGACATTTCATATAAATGGAATAATAATGTTTTATAATGATTTTACTGGTTACCTTTATGCAGATAAATATATTTTATATTATTAATTTTTTTCTGAACCATATATTTACAGTCATGTACCTATAATGTTTGTAGAACTACTAATATAGCTTATATTTAAATCTCTAAAAATGAACATGTAGTTGAGAATATATATATATATATATATATATATATATATATATATACTTTGAAACAGGACTTATTTCTAAGTTGATAGCTCATTAATGATTTAACAACCTCAATATGGTTTCAAGTCTTAAAAAATATATTTGACTGAAAACATATTTTTAGTCATTTTTTTCAGTTTGGCCTGTTTGCTTATCAAGTTGTTTTGAAATACAGAAAACCACCATATTTATTATCAGTATCAACAAACCTTTAAGCTTGCAGAGAATAACCTCTCTGTCTCCTGTGCACACTGTGCTCCAGGAATCATACTTCTGTATCGCCCATGACGGTTATGGGACAGTGTGGAGCCCAGTGACTAGTGCCTACTTTGAAGATTCCTTAAAAGCAACTGCAAAAACATCTGTCTCGCTTGGACTATGCCTGTGGACTCCTAATTTGTCTCCCCAGCTTCATCTACTCTTTACCACCAATAGCCCAAGTGATACATTTAAAATTTGTCATCCCTTTGCTCAAAACCATCCAATAGCTTCTTGTCTCACTAAAAATAAAATCCGAAGTCTCCACTGTGGCCTGTATGACATTGTCCCCAGTTCTATAACCTCATCTCTTACAATCACCCTCTCACTGAACTCTCCTACTGTATTTCAGCTGTTCTCATTTTATTTCTGTTTCTAAACATATCGAACATGCTGCTGCCTAGGGCCTTAATGCTAACTGTTCCCTCTGCTTAATATAGTTTCCTTCAAATATCTTTATGGCTCATGTTGTGACTTTATTCAACTCTCTAGTCACAAGTCTCCAAATTCATGACCATACATATAACAGCACCCACCCTTCCGTTCACTTTCCATTCCCATATTCTATTTTTTTTTTATTTTCTCAACACTTATCACTACCTAATGATTGATTAATTGATTGATTTTTTTTCTCCCTTCCCCTGCCCAAATAGAAGCTCCCTAATTGCAAGAAACTTATACGTTTACTGCTGTGTTCCTACTGTGTAAGTAGCACCTGGATAATAGTAGGTTTTGAATAAATGTCTGATGAATGGATGAGTGGATAAATAATTGGACAAACAGGTGAATGAATGAAATATTGATCCTTTTCTCTTCAGATAAAATATTTCCAATATAGAAGCGTGGAATTTCTATGTAACATTTTTTTTCTGAATACAATTTAAAATTATCAACTCTGCTTTTAGGGCTATAAATTAGCTTTTTCTTAAAATTATTCTTAATATTGCATAACATGAATGCAATCATCGATTAATTTAATTAGGTGAAAAAATGCCTGGTTTTATTTTGACCTGAAGAAAACTTTGAAAGATTCAAAAGATGAGAGAGTTTTCTAATCAGACAAACTAACTATAAACCTGCCTTTAGAGCTGACATTTTATAGTCACTGGGCAAAATGTTTGAAACAATGAGAAGATTTAATCACGAACATCCTTAGGTAGGATCCTGCATACACATTCTCCATCTCCTCTTCTTCCATTAGAGCATGTTTTACTAGAAAACTTAGAATCTTATAGTCATTTTTACCTTATCCAAACTGTACTTTTTTAATATTAAACTGAATTCATGATTTATAGCTGCATCATATTTCCAGATATATTTTTTTTTGTTTTCAAATCAGTATTTGTGGGTTTTGAATACATCTAAACAATGCCAGGGAATGTGTATTTATTGCCTGAATACAAAAAATAATCACTTCTATCTTTATTCTTATGTGGAGAGTTACAGCTATAAAAAAGCCATAAGACACACCATTGCTGAAAATTTAGTAATATGTATGAATTATATATTTTCTGTATCATCAAGCTAAAATTTCAGTGTTTTATAAGCAATTCTGTGTTATAGGACTTTCACACATCTAAGAGTTTTTACAGTGAAAATACAGTATGACTGCATTAACTACACAGTATTTAATTTCATTTAAAAATCTGAAACACAAAACTTAATTTTAAATAAAAACAAGGAGAAAAGGCACATTATATTTCCCAGTTACCTAGTGAAGCCTCAAGACAAAGCAGCAGAGAGCTGCAGATAAAGGGTGTATTAGGGCAAAACCCGGGAGAGAGGTCAGGTCAGGAAAGCAGCTGAGGCCCAAAGCAAACCAAAAATCTAACAGGTATCTTCCTATTCGCTAAAAGGGAGGAAAGCCATCTTCTAACTAACGGCCAAAGTTTGCCAAAAGATCCCAAACAACAAAAGTGCAGAGTTGAGTTGCCCAAGTGGCTTAAAGGGACATTGACCCAGTTTGATACTGCAGCACGAGGCCATAACCAGTTAGGCATTGGTTTTCCCTGCCCTCCTAGGCAGTTGGCATCCTGAGCAGAGAGACCAGGGCTGGCAAAGGGCCTCTAACATATAGTAGGCACTAAACACACTTCCCTGAGTAATAAATGTAAATCACTACACACACACACACACACACCGGTGAACCCTCCATCAATGAGCACAGGTTACCCACAAAATGTATTTTCACTATAAAACAAAATGCATCTCTTAAAAATCTCACTTGCAGAATCACTTTGAACTGAAAACAAACACAAAGTTTCCATCTGAAAGTGTTAAGCAAAGCAACATGTGTGTGTTTTTTCATGGAAGGGCCTTCTCAACCATGCCATAGTATGTCATCCCTACCACGATGTTCTAATGGCCCCCATTTGTCTGGCTGCAGAATAATGAGGTGGTGGGAGGAGTGTCTAGACTGACGAGAAAGCTCCCAGGGTGAGAACAAAATGGCCAGCTCTGTACAGTGGGCCTGACAGATGGATGAAGCCCCGGTGGATGGCTCTCGGTTCAGACTGCCTCAGAGGCCACTGGCTCTGGTGACTTGGCTCAGGCTATTGACAAAAGGAAGTTTTACTCAGCCAGATTTTCACCAGTAAGGATTTTATCTTGCAATCCACTGAACATTTGAATTAAAAATCAAATGCAGTTTAGACTTTACTTAATCTTCTAGGCTTTTTTTTTCCCATTTTACCTTAAAAATAATAAAAATTGCTGTGGTACAAGGCAATGTATATTCCTTATTTGTATAAGAATCCATTTAAATACTGGGTGGTCGTTTGTTCCTTCTTTAGAAATAGATGGTACATTGAATCTAAGGTCATTGAAAACAACATGGCTATGCTATAAGGTGGTATCAGCAATTCAAGGCAAGCTGGTTTATGAAAAATATACTGAAACTATCCAGATGTTACCTCTTAACCATAAAACCAAAAAAAAAAATGATGTGTCATGCAAAGGTTTCTCCTTACTTCATACTGGTTTGTTTGTAAAAGAGAAGTCTTAACAGGTTTTATCTGTACCTAAGCTCTAGGTGCTAAATATTTTTAAAGTGCTCTTTTCTTTTTCTTTATTTGACTCCAAAGGTGGTTTTGGTTGTTTGTGTGTTCGCTTGTTTGCTCTTAATGGCAGGTATTATTCTAAAAATGTTCATCTTTGCATTTTTTGCTTTTCTCTGAGGGCAGCATGATAAAGTGGTTAAGAGTGAAGATCTTAAAATCATACAGACTGGGTTATAAACAGATCTGCAGCACTTAGATCTGTCAGCTTGTCCCATCTATAAACTGGGCCGAATAAGACTGTTGTGAGGAGTGAATAAATACATATTCACAAGTTGTTAAAACAATAGTTAAACATAGTATATAGGTCCATGAAAGAATCAGCTATTCTTACTTTGTCCTAAATCCAAGAGTCCCTCAAACATACACATGGTTTTATTTTCTTTAGTCTTGTCTTTCACTGACATTATGTCCCCAGCATTTGAAATTATTAGGACTTATCACTATAACCTTAACACTATAGCTGTTTTATGGATAAAAAGACAAGTCCTTTTTCTTTTTGTGAAGCTTTGGCTTGGTCTCTCCATGTCTGCTATTTAGGGTGAGACTTAACACAGACTGCCTTTGCAGCAGGTGTGTAACCCTTCTGCCCACAGGCTAAACATGGAGCTCAGCTTAATGTCATCCAGCCAGAAGGGCAAGCACCAAGAGCTGGCCTTGCCATTCGTATTTCCAGCTGTGAACGTACAGGAGGATGCTCAGAGTCTTTTGGAGCATTAGCCTATACACACAAATGCTGGGGCAGTCTCCCTCCCCACCCACAATGATAATTCTCAGTCTTCCTTTGTCCCTTTGGTAAGTGTCTACGTGTGTCTCTGAAGCAGTGGTATATACGAGAAGTGTGTGTGTTGTCAGTCTGTGTGTTCTCATGGGTGGCTGCATAGTTCCCTTTGAGCACATCTCTCATTTTCCTACACTCTTAGTTGCATATTATTCTTGTAGGGCTCATGCCACATTGAAGCACAACATTACTCTCTTCTTGTCGTTGTCTGTCAATCACTTAAAATTCTAGACAGAATGGAGTATTGACTTATTTTACAATTGACACAATTCCTTAATATAGAAATAAAATGTGTATTTTATTGCTTACTGAATTTATTGAATGCAACATACTATATGCCAGGATCCGGAAATGGAATTGGTTTTTAGTATGCTCATTTTTAAAAGGTGCAGGAAATGCTATGCATCCCTATTTACTAAAACATAGCTAGTAATTTAAATAGTTATCTTAACCTATTGATTTATTTCCCTTGGTCAGCTCTCCATAGAGAAAGTAAAGGATTTTCTCTCTTGCTATAAACACAAAGTAAGAAATTATTGGTGAAAGAATATATAAGATCAGACATATATTTACCAAAAAAAATAAGCTATGTTAACACAAATGAATGCAAATCCATGATAGGAATGAATTTAACTAATTAACCTTAGCATCAAAAGATTTTCTTCTTCAGAAAAAAAAAAAGGAAAAATGAGGACAGTCCATCCATTGGAATGCTTGTTGACTTGAGATGCTTGTGCAATCGGGCTCATAAGGTCTGTCTTCTCTGCACTGGAAAAGCAAACTGTAGCCTGGGCTATGGAGGGGGCTGTGTGTCTGTAAGGAAGACAATTTCTGAGTTTGGGCTCAGGTAAATACTCAACTACTTGCATGTGCCTGCGTGCCTTTGAGTTTCAAGGCTTGGGCATACAGGTGCAGACATTTTAGGTGAGCTTACAAAGTAAATACCAGTTGTTCTAGAAATCAACCTAAAGAGGCCAAAAGAAGGTGGGCTAGGGAGTAGTGCAAACTAAGGTACAGATGAAGAACCGCCAGCTACGCTTCCAGCCCCTCACTGGCATGTCTTTGATAGGTAATTTTCAAAGCTGGCGCTATTCTTATTGCAATCACACTCCATTATAAGGAAGCAATTAAGCCCATAATAAGTAGAGAGGTGATGTTTTGTACTTTTTTTAAATTTCACACAATGGTTGATTCGTTAACTTTTGAAAACAGATAGGAAATTTTCAATTATAGCCCTGCAAAGTACCTTTTTTTCCCCTGTTCTGAGTGTTTGAAAAGCAAATGTATCTTGGATCCAGTGCTTTTGTGTTTACAAATCTGGATATGATTTAGTAAACTTTAAAGAGATAGCAAATGCCTAGTAAGGAAATCAGATTTACATAATTTTCTGCTTGCTTACAGAACACTGCAGTTGAGATTATCTTTTACATTTGGGAAGACTGCTTTAATATGATAAGATGAAATACCACCTACAGTCCACTTGATCTTGCTAGTTTGACTTCTTAAAATAAATTATGGGCTGATTTGTCATAGTGACTTTTAACATAAATTGCTATTATAACCTAGAGAAGCAATTCTAAAGGAGACTGCTTTTCAGCTCATCTACATAAAAAGATTTCCGTTATTTCTACATTTATTCTTTCCTCTGTGTAATTTATTTGCTGTAACTTTACATGGCAGGAACAACGAAAATCCATGCTTTGTTCACTCCATCCTTTCTTCTATTCATGCATGAAAAGAAGCAAATAGCAGCTTAGATGAAGAAAGTGTACAAGTGAGAAAAGCATCAGCTTTACGTTTTGTCAATTAAAAAAGCATTTTTTAGGGGAGTTTGTGTGTGTGCCTTTTCCCCCACTGGAAACACAGTTAGAGTGTAACCTTAGGAAAACAAGAGGAGCACAGGGTTTTATTTCATTTATGTATTTATTTATTTACTTATTATTTATCTACCTATTTATTTACTTATTATTTTTATTCATTTACTTATTCTTGCAACTTCAGTAGCTACTGTAGATAATGAGTGTTACACCACAAACATCTTTTCGCTGTAAGAGTGTGCTTGCTAGAGAAATAGAAGGCGTCGTGTTAAACCAAGAGACTCCAGATACAGACTCTTGTACAGTCATGAGCCACTGGGGACTGTTTGATGTTTTGTTTTGTTTTGTTTTTTGGTCCAGATTTTTGCTTTGTGTTTTGTTAGCATCATGCTTGACAAAGCTTTCTGTCACTGCCTCTGAATGCTATTTGTCCAAATTTGCCATGGTGCCTATTTTCTGTAGCATCTGTATTCATTATTGGATCACAAAGAGGTTAGGAAATGAGCATGGTTATGTCTTACTAGGATTAGTTATTCATTGGGAAGTATGCAATTGTAGGCTTTTTACAATGAAAAGGTGTGTGAGGGGGATGCACACACAGCTTCTGGTCGAGTTTTTGTGCAGTCCTCTGGGTAGAGATTACACAGATAGACATATTATCTCATTCAGGACTCAGCGTGGAATTGGAGTAATCTCGGATTTATAAGTGGCTCCTGATTATTTCCTTTCAACTCAATGGGACAATAGTATGGACCCCCTGGAATCTCTGATTTGAAAACTTTGTTTTTATGGTTTGCAAAACTGAGGAAAGGTTTGCAGAAAACACAGACATCAGACACAGCATAGGATTCTATAGTGTCACCTAAAAAAAAAAAAAAAGCATGAATTAAAGATAGATTGGTTCAAAGGGAGATTTATTTGAAGTTATAAGAGAAATTCTGCCCTGCCAAGCATTCCCATGCTATATACCCACCCTGGTCTAGAAAGAACTCAAAACAGCCCAGCCCTCTGTGAGACAGCTTTCTTGGAACTAAGAGCACTTGTTATAGGGGCTGCTCATTTGATGTTCAATCAGTCCACCTTTTGATTTCCTATTCCTAAATCTTGTCTCCTTAACCCTTGCATTGCTTTTTATGTGATGTGTTCCAGTATGAAAGGAGATCGTTGGTTGCCTTTGTTTTTATCACTGGGAAATAATTACCATGAGTAATTTTTTATACCACAAACTAATTTATTGTATGTCAACTATAAAGTAAAAATTATAAATATACATTTAAAAAAAAAGAAATGAAAGTTTTTGGTGAGATGCCTGTATAGTTTTGCAAGGTTTCTACAGGCTTCAGGAAAGAATCCACTTTCAGGTTCACTCAGGTTAGTGTCAGGCCTCAGTTCTTTTGGGTTATAGGACTGAGGTCTTCTTTTCCATGCTGCTATAAGACTGAGGCTGACCTCTGCTTCTGAAGGTCACATGCATTCCTTAACTCAGGGCCTCTGTCCTCAAGCCAGCAAGAGCAAGTGGAATGTCACTCTGGGTTGTTGTCTCTGACTTCCTGTCACCAGTGGAGAAAACTGCCTACTTTTACTTTTCTTTTTGTTTTTTAATATATTTTTATTGATTTCAGAGAGAAAGAGAGAGGGAGAGAGAGACAGAAACATCAATGATGAGAGAGAATCATTGATTGGTCGCCCACACACCCCCTGCTGGGACTTGAGCCTGCAGCCCAGGCATGTGCCCCAACCTGAATGGAAACCTCCGTGACCTCCTGGTTGATAGAGCGATGCTCAATCGCTGAGCCACATAGGCCCAGCTTACTTTTAAAGGAGTTCATGAGACTTGAATAGGCCCATCCAGATCATTCCATACTTTAAGGTCAACTAACTTGGGACTTTAATTATATTCACAAAATCCGTTCACAGTAGTATCTTAATTAGTGTTTGATTCATTAGCCAGAAATGGAAATCTTGGGAGATGGGGTTTTCCTGTCACACTCAGAGAATTCCTGCAGAGTAGATGCTAAGTAAATATTTCCTAAATTAATTTACAAATGCATGAACAAATGAATAATAAAATAGATACTTTTGGAAGTCAGATAACTCATAATAGATACTAATTACTAATAGATAAAGCTGAGCATCTAGGTAAGATTTTGATGGTCATTATACTTCACCTTGCAGCCTTGAGGAGGTTGATGGATCACCTGAAGAGTACCATTCTTCGTTTAACAAATGACAACAAATTTAAAAGGGACATTTTTTTCTTTAAATACCCAACTATCAGCACCTGAGAATTATGCCCTGGAACCAAATTGCTTTTATCAACTGATGTATACACTATAAAGCAGTCACAAACATTATCTCCCCCAATACTCACAATAATCCATGGTTATTAATAGTGTAATAACCACTCTGTATTTAACACTGGAAATATGTCTTATTAGGAATTAAAATAATCAAGTAGAAGAGTCTAGTAGGAGTAAAATAGTCAAGTAAAATGTCAAGTAGAAGAGTCTAGCTTTTTCCAGCATTATGTGTTATAATCTGGAAAAGGGCTTCTGATTGTTACTACCAATGAAGTGGTAAAAAGGTACTCTCTTCAAATAAACAACAGACAAGTATGTCTCTAATTGGTACCTCAGAAATACTGACACTCAATTTTCCCCCCAGGATTTGTAGTTTTCTTTTTTACGAATACAGCTTTTGAATCTATTTTCATGATCCAGTGATCTAGAGAGCCAGCCATATTTACTGACTTACGGATCCTTTTCTGTAACTTAACAAACTCAAATGTAATTCAATAGTATAACATGTATTTTAGGATGAATATTCAAATGGTTGGAATTACCAGACTCCTATAATTTAGTAAGCACATACTTAAGAAGAAAAGGACTCAAAATGTCTAATGTGCAGAGATGTATTTGCAAGTTGCCAAAATGAGTATGATTGTCTTTCTGCTAATGCTTTTAATCATGGGATCTCCCTAGACAATTCCTCCTCCAGAATTGTTTGTTTCAATATGTTTTTAAAACTCACTTTGTTTCTTCTCCGCCACTTCCTGTCACTTAAAAATCCTCTTCATAATATGTCCACATTATATTTTACTTTATTATCAGAAAGCAATAAAACAAGGCTTTCCATGGCTTATTTTTTCCATAGCTGGTAACCCCAGATTTCATCTGAGGTAGTTTTCATAGTCCTATAAATGCTTTGAGCTTGACCTAGAACCCTACCTTTAGCATTGGACTCAGATTTCACAGGAATTGTCACCTTGTCCCTTAAGAAATGAAAATGACATTGTGGCTATCTTAAAGAAGAAAAATTCTCACCCAAAAAAATATTAAGACAAATTAGGGAATACTGAAATTAGTCATTGTGTGCATTTCATGGAAATTCTAAACCATCCAAGTTTGAGTGAAGCTCTCAGTACACAAATAAGCCAATTCTATAATAGAGATTGCCATTGTATATCAGCCAGCTGCATCAAATAGATGGAGAGCTGGGATTTGTTTTCATTGTTAAATTGAAATCTAAAAAAAAATTATTATTGTTACTCTATAATAAATAGGAATGCTACTTAATGAAAAAATTCTATTTATACTATTGGTGAGTTTCTTGTTCCTAATTCAGACATGTAGATAAGGCTGCTCTATTATTTTTTTTTATAATGTGGTATCTGTCATAATGCTTAAACAAAGGATCATATTGTTCATATGTGAAGAATATCAGAAGAACAGTTTAAACAGGATAAGCAAGAAATGGCTTAATATATGAGGAGATTCTGGTAAGATAAGTAGAAATATTCACAGTGCTTATTGCAATCTTTTTATATCCCATTTCTTCGGCGGGGGGAGTGTAACAATGAGATATTAACATTTAATATATTTTTCCTTTTTGGTGAAGGGAGAAAATAATCATCTGGGTTTTTTTTCTAATTTTAAGACTTTTAAAGTACATCCACGTTCAATTACATAGCCCAAACCTTTTTATATTAAAAGTAGGGGCCCGGTGCACAAAAATTTGTGCACTCGGGGTGAAGGGAGTCCCTCAGCCCGGCCTGTGCCCTCTCACAGTCTGAGACCCCTCAGTGGATGTCCTATGATGGCCCCAGTCTGCCAGGCGCCTTCTGTGTGTGTGTGTGTGTATGTGTGTGTGTGGCCACTGGGGACCTGCCCCCAGCTGCATCTGAGGCTCGGAGCAGTCCTCCT